>JAECUM010003459.1:0-78157 GCA_016617855.1 Megalonaias nervosa | reverse complement strand
ACGTCTGCTAACATTAGCCCAAACCAACCGTTATTCTTCTTCTGTAAAAATAGCTTACATAGTTCAAGAAAGAGTTAACTCAATGATTGGTAAAACTGCTGATTTTGACCCAGTCAAGATATTGTTCATGGTCCTTCAAGTTTACAAATGTGTTATAGGCATTTGAATCAACCTGCTGATAATTACAATTAATATCACTTAACTGTTCAGAGCTTTGTCATTTAGACCAAACTACCGTATTTGACATACAGATATCAACACTACAAAAGTTATGAAGAATTTCCACTGTCATGCTTTCATTTTCATGACACTGAAGTGTATCGAGATCTGTTACAGCATTTATTATAGATAGCAACTCTGACAACAAAGGCTTCTAACATTGTTTTTCATTGTCTTTCTGTTGATTTGTTATAATGATAGACACTATGTTACCTCCACTGAAATGCTCTTCGTTTAAGGCGCCAGAAAAGACGTGTGACCGTGGGACATCACACATGAGGAAAGATGTTCGTCATATGTAACCATTGGTAGGTAGTGTGCAGGAGGGAGATATGATCGTTTGCGCAATGACTGTATTATAAATGTATTATGGTGCCGCGGTTAACTGTACAAATGATATTGAGATTCTGACAAAATTAGATCGTACCAACATCAGTTAAGGTCACCCAATATTCAGAGACAGCAGATTACAATTTTCAAGCGTAAGAACCTTGTTACTGGATCCACAACCTGATATGCGGTCAGCCTTTCACCAATTTACTTTTTAGATAAGGACCAGCAAAATGAGCTGTTAAATAATTTTTGGTCACAGAAACTCACACCAGTTGCCATCTCTGCCATTTGTTAGCAAAGTAAGCCAGCCGATAGACGTATGGACACAACTTCTCGAATACAGTTGAAGGTTCGAAATAAGAAGAGTTGTGCATTTGGTTCGGCTTTGTAGTAAGTTAAGATGTCCCTCGGGGTTCTACAAATCTTTTTGCTGACTTAGATTAAAATTTCACTCCATAATCCACAACCTAAATATTTCTCATGTTCACAATTAAAAAGACTTACTGCCGATCAAGAGACAAACAAACTTGCAAGCCCCTATAGCCCTCTGAAAAATAACAGTTTATATATGGCTTCCATATTGATTATTTAGTAATCGCCACCAGAACCAAGCAGATGAAACGTGATACTTTTTAGTAGTACCACTTAATAAACATTTGTATTACATAAGTTACTATGTGGGTTAAGGATTATACATGTCAGCCTACACATGTGCACAGACTCTTATGGAATTCAGTTTGCACAATTTGTTAGTAGTTGTAAATCTTGGCATATTTTTATTTTCCCCATTAAGGCATGACAATGAAGACAGGACTTTATAGCTGATTCTGAAAAACTTACTTTCTTTCTCAAAAGTGTCCCTGTCACAAATGGTATAAAAAAATTTAGTCTCCAATTGTCTGAAAACTTCAGCTGTAGATGATCCGACTAAATTTTTTAAATTTAGTTTCAAAATTTGTAATATTTAGAACTTTTGGATCTGCATATCTGCAGCGGTGCATATTTGTTTTACAGTTGAAAATATTGTTGATTTCTTCCTTAATATTATTCAACAAAATTAAATTTGCCAACTAGTCTTCCAAACCATTCATCTAATAACTGGGAATCATTTCAAGTTAATCTAAATATAAAGATAAACACTCTGATTAAAATTTAATTCTGACAAATAGCAGAGGTCTGACCCACACGATGAAACGTTCAAGTCCTGGTGACGTCGAAATTCTGGTGCCACTTCTTTATAATGACCAGTTAGATTTGTCACTGTATATAACTTTAGGGTGAGTTACATGTATTAAAAAGTCACTATGGTTTGTATGGAAGGGTACAAAATGACGTTTCTGATGTGTGTAAGCTTTAATTTGATTGGTGACTCAAAAGGTCATTAGAGCACGTCCTCATATTGGTGCTCATCATTACTGGTGTCCATCATTTCATTTCTAATAAGCAGATAAAATTGTAACTTAAGACAACTGTAACTGTGTTCACTATCCTCTTAGGTAAACACTAACGTATAATATTTTCCTTCATTTCAATATGAAACATTTCAGTACTATCTTGGACCAGTGGAGTAGGTTTAGGTCTGTCAGTCAAGGATAGAAACACAAATTCAATGTCACTTTGTCTATTGCCAGACCTCAGGTGTGTACAGGAACTCCATCTACATAACAGTTAGCCTTGTAATTCAGATCAAATTATATATATATATATATATATATATATATATATATATATATATATATATATATATATATATATATATATATATATATAAACCTATATATAAACCTATTACCCCCTCCTCCACACCGACACCAACCTCGGACAAACAATACCAGTACGATTGAGGTATCAACAACAGCCACTTGATACTGGTAACAACAACAGCCACTCGATACTCCGAAAATGATCACTTTCATCAACATTTATTGGATTAATATTACTCCGCTAGAGTGACCTTGTGGTGTCTCCACCAGTAAATGCAGACACTAGTCAGATATTTTTGTTCTCAGTTCTCTACTGTCCAGCGCTCTTGAAGTCGACACATATTACTGGTAGGAAGACTATGCTACACCCACAGAGCGATGATGATCATCAACCAATAGCAACAATGATTACAAAGATAATCTGGTAACTTCATCGCCAGTAAAACAACAGCGCTATCCACCTGCATTTTCAAGTCCAGTGCTGCTTAATATTCTTTTCACGAACATATGCTGCACCCATTGAACAGTTTCCATGGGAGCTCCACGCACAGGAGACCTGCAAAGTATCTTTTATCTATATGGCACAATCTACTTACTCGAGGCTTCTTTCTACATATTACAACTACTTGTGAATGCAGCCATGTAGGGATCATGTACTCTTAGTCACATATCTGCAAAATCGCAACTGGAAATATCCTCCTTGATACAGGTGCGCTTGCTTTGCTACATTGGAATCTTTGATATGTTTAACGCAATGTTGACTAAGTACACGCCTAAACGAGAGAAGATATCTTCGACAGACATAGCGAAGCAAGAACATAACTTGCTATAACGGACAATAATCAAAATGTGGGCACAGGGCAAGCAATAAGTTTCGTATGATATTAATGAAAAAAAAAACAAAACAGGCCTTTACTAAAAGACATCAGACATTGAATATTTGTCTATTGATGGAGAACAAGTCTTATGATTTCAGAAAGACTTAAGTGAGCGCTGGCGTTAGAGTAAAACAGAAACAACAAGGTATTCAGACGTTCACATTTCGTCAATGGTCGATAGAAACGTTACCAAAGGGTCACCTGGCAAAGCAACACCGATGTTACACCACAGATGACGACTATTTAATGAAACGTTCTCAGAAATATGGCACAAACCCAGTGTATTGCACCGTGAACATGAATTATGTGTTTTTGTTTAAAGAAGGGTGTCACCCAAGAATATACTAGCAGACATCTTTAAATTTATTGACATTGTGGCCAAACAATGGCGGGGGGGGGGCTCCGTTTTCATGTAGCGAATGAGTTGTTGTCAACAAAGTTAGTTTTGTTTTAACGTTCAGCAAGTCAGAAAAGCAGTGATTCAAATGCACGAATACAGTCGAGAATATGAGTTATGTTGAACACTTAAATTGAAATTGGATTCCTTTTAAACAAATGAGAAACATAACACTACTGGTAACAATATAATCAATAGAAATAGCTCAAACGGGAATCATTTAAAAGTATTTACAAATTATAGGATTAGGTTAAAATATTTTGCAAGCCTATCTTGGTGTCAATTGTCCCATAGGTAAATTGCATGAAAGCATTTATTTTCTAGTCTCATTAATCCAATAAAAGGTTACATGTAACTCAACAATCAGGTCAAAAAATTGAAATCTAAGTATATATTTGATAAAGTGTTTCCATATGGAATGTGATATGCATAACACAATGGGTAAACAATGGCCTGATAAATGAAAATAATCTGTACGTTGACAGAAACTATGACAGTCTACCTAGGAACAGTTTATGTAATTGTTAGGTGTACTTCCAACATGTTGTCTTAGTTAATGTTTGGCTAGCACTTTAATTAGTTTTCTTTTGTGAATCCAAAGCATAGTACTTAGGATAAATAATTCATTCCAACTTAATTTTCTCATGTGAAAATTACTTAATTTAAATTTTGTAGTTAATACAGCCCATTGTTGTCAATCACATTTATTTTGTTATTGGAAAAGAAACCAGTCCTTGATATTAGCATATTTTACATTACTGTTTTCGATGAGATCATCTGCTCATAAGAGCACAACAAACACTAATTTTGTGATTCATCTTGATAAATCGTCAAAAATCTATAATAACAGCAATGATGTTGAGAAACATATTTTTAAGTCTAGTGTTACGTATATGTAATTAAATTACTTGCGTTAGTTTTAAATTCTCTTTATTTTATTTTTATTTCATTACATGTTATTGTAATAACTTTATTCACTGGACTTGACACTTTTCTAGAAAAATTCAGTTCAGTTCTTTTAGCCTGATTAGAATGCAAAAAGATTGCTAGATTGTATTTTTAGCTAACCTGGTTCTTGACCTTGGTTCCGATTTTGTAAACACTAAGTGAAAATGATTGGTTATTACCAAGGTCATGTTCAGCCCACCTTTTAGCTCTGTTGTAAACAGTTTTATTTTTAAATTCATTTCCAGTGTGGGAATCTGATTCTTAGCAAGGACTATTCTAGCCTACGTGCAAATTGACTTGTAGTGAGTGATCACGTGACCCATCACGCGGGTTTGAAATTGTGTTTCAGTTGGGTTTAATACTCGTATCTCAGTGAATTATAGTCAGTCGTATTCTACACCTTTAGAGCTCAAGATGGTTTTTTTATGTTGATGCCAGTTTGATTTAGACGTCTTCTATTTTTTGGATTTAATAATTTATATTCTCTGGAAAACATACAAGTGCTCTTCTTTATAAAAATTCTTGGACAAAGACATTTAGTGGAAATTTATTCTGGAATTCTAAACTGGAACATTATAAATTGTGATTCAACGAGGAACTGTTACCATCAGTACAACGACCTCATCTGACGTCATCGCCTTCCATATTGGAACTTCATCGAGATTCAAACTTGGATTCAATTATAACTTTTTAGTAATAGGACTTATATTTTTGAATTCTAGATTAATTTTTGGATTAGAATCACAAACCGTAAGTCCTATTTCATATTTTTACCTTGTTTTCTAGGGAAATAAATTATTTTGTTAAATTTACAAAGTTTGTTGACTTCACTCTTTTCTTTTGTTACTTTTGTACGAGCCTACACGTAACACTAGTTAATCCATAATGTAGTCAGTCTGCAAATCGATGTGTTGAATTTGGTTTCCATTATTTTATGCAGCAGATGATGCTAAAATTCCTCTCACACACATCTCTATCACGTTGTGCACCCAATAGATTAGCTATCCATATGCTTCACAATAATTCTCAAATACAGAGATATACAGAAAGTAATTGTTGTTTAAATTCTGCATTGACAGTTGTTGTAACAGGATGATCCGTGTTGGGACTAGATTATAGCGAAGGAACTAAAAGGAATTTCGTGAATGAGATGTGTATTTATAATGTAATTGAAAAATGATTAAATCTGACACCAAACTGGAACGCATAAAATCCAACAATGGACTTAACAAAATGATGCGCACCGAGTTAAACAACTGAAACAAATAAATATCTTTCCTAACTGTAACTAATCAGAACATGTAACTTAACTGAGCAATAAACAAGAATTCACGGATGGAAATGATAAACAAATACGACGGACTTATGTATGTATCACCATGTATGATCAATGTTTAAGAAATTAAACACAAAAATTAAATAATAATCAGCCAACAAGGGTATCAAAGTATGGATTTACGTAACTATGAATGTGTTATGATAATTCACCAGGGGGGAATAAAGTATGGAATTTGTACAAATGCGGAAAATGTTTCATCCACAATTATATGTGCGTGTGCGTGTTCGAGTGCGTGCGCGAGCGCGCGTGTGTGTGTTTTCACTCAAATAATGATATTCATAAATTCAAAAATGAAACATAACTTGTGGTCTCCAGTTGACAATCACAAAATTTCTTCAGTCCCGTCGTTCTGTCGGATGATCAAGGAGCCGCCATGAATGGCCCGCCCCTCCCAGTCTACCGAAGGATGCCTCAAGACCCCCTTGATCGCTACAGATCCGTTGTTCTCGAAGCTTTGGTCCCTTACGACGAGAAAACCACTATTTTCCTTCTAGCCAACGTCACTGCCGACATCAGCATACAGGTTTTACAAAACCCTAGTGAGCCCTACGAAACTGCACCAAAGTTATCAGCTGTATAGCCCAAATCACACCTTCAAAGTCACGCCTCTAATGTCACACCTCCAAATTTAGAGAGCTCTAAAGCTGAAGATTTCTCCCGTAAAGTGGACAGCTTGATGACAAAACTTGTGTTGTGCCTTTCTAACTCAAGAGTACGCTGGCTATGGCGCAATCCACGGCCAGAGTTTAAGGTTATCGGTTTTCTCATTGCAAGCACATTGCTCATTGGGTAAATTGAACTCAGTATTTTGAAATAATTTAAGACATGAATAAAGCACTCGCAGGTAACGCTGTGCATAGAAACGAAACCCGACCACTCAGGTATAATGCATAGACATTCAATACACATATTTCCGTGACAATTTTAATTTGGAATAAGCACTGTCAGTTTCATTTCAACTGAAATATAGAAATTTCCTGTGAATAAGGCTTTGTGTTTTCATCAACATTATGGAAATATCAAAATTCATTTGATACCACAGTCATTTTAAGTTATCATTTGACTAAAGTTGTTATCTGCCTGTACTTGTGCCTTCTGGTGAAATCAATCATATGCAAGTCATGGTAGAAAGAATTATTTGCTAAACAGTGCAATTGTGACGATATACAGTTTAATTTTCTCATTAGTACAATAAAACATTAGCAACCTTAATAACAGCTGTTATAGACATTTTGGTAGCAGAATGACAATTTCATTGAAGTAATTCATTAATTGGATTCCTGGCACAGTATTCTCAAAATTGTTGGAGCACGAAACTCGCCGTTCAGCTTCAATAGCCACAAATCAGATATGGTACTTAAACAGCATGTAGGGCAGTGTAGTCATTATGGCCCATGATTAAGCTATATGAAGCGATACGGTCAGAAGTGCCCTTATTTTCATAGTTTAACGTTGTAATGTTATTGTTATAATTGTGTAAGGTTGTTGTTATTGTGGCTGGGTCGGTCGGACAGCCATTGACAGCACCCTATCCAAAGAAAATCAGAGCTGGTGGATTGTTCAAAGGGTTTGATATGTGTCGTTCTATATCCGGTATGCAGATTTCTAGGATTGGTGTAGAGACAAATTGAAACTCAATTCAGTGGCTTTTAAAATTTTTAAAACTTGCAAGAATTTGCCCAGTCTCTTCGAAAACAATTATGTGTGATAGTCACTAAAATGCATATAAAATAGTTGCTTTTATGGTGTTGGATGTCTTAGGCCTAGTGTAACCCGTTCTGTCTATAGTATATATCCCATTGTTAGTTAAAACCAATTACTTTGTGTTGTGTCTCATCATGTGAGACCATACTTGCCAATATTCAAATTCAATAGAAGACCTTGTAAACAATTATTGATTTCGACTTTTGAGGGATGCCAGAAATTGTTAGGCATAGACTTATGCGGTTCTTTATAAAGGACTGTTCTAAGCATCATCACTACTCGGGTCAATCAATATGCCGACTTACTCATTAGGTAGAGAATCTGATGTCAGCCATAGCTATTACTGCTAATTGTTTAGTCTCCATTCATTCCAGCCTTCTCGATGACTGAAAATTATAATGTGCTCTTGGAATTAAACGTCAGGCTTTCTCTCTCGGGTTTGAACTGAAAAGACACTGCTAATTTGCTTACCCGATAACACTCTACTTGTGAAGCTGCTATTTGCTTACTAGATAGCACTCTGCTCGTGATACCGAGAAAAGCCTGTATCCGTGCCAATCATCATTTGTTACGTCACCGGAGACACTGGTGAGTGAACATGCACTCTAAACATGGCGAGCCATAGAAAGCTGCAAACGGAAATTTTAAATGCACATTTTTCTTAGAAAATTATAGGTTTTTAATGAAAAGAAATCCATGTACAGTGGTTTTCTTAGCAGAGTGCAGTTTGATTGCAAGACCTCGATAACAGCGGGTACTTTCTAGACTTTTCTGTCTCATAGGGGGAATCAAGACAGACTATAAGCTATATTAAGTTGACTCCAGTCTCTGGAAAGTTTGTGAAATTTAATGTCATTCTAATTCATTCCTTCAAAACATATTCCCAAACAAGCTAGCAAATTTTATAAAATTTCCATTGTTTTGTGACTTTGAGTAGGATCACGCTTAGTCATAAAACCAGCTCTGTGTGATGGTCACATGATCCATTAAGAGTATTTTTGTGCTAAAAGTTAAATGAAAATTGTCTAAAACTATTTATCATCATGCTTGTCGAATTCTAAAAACTGTACCAGACAGTGACTTCAGGTTTTGTGATATTATGAGATCTTCCTCTTTTGAAATTCAGAATGGTCTTGCTTGAAGGATCTACTGCTAGCAAATTAGCTAAGCAGCGATAGAGGTTGAATAGATAAGTGCGTTTTTGTGTTTGTCAGGGACGATAACCTTCGCTTTACAAAATATCCAGATAATGATCCAAAGATTCTTTTGCAAATTAAATAACTAAGAAATATCTATGATCATGCTATGTTATTATTCATCTTTCCCAAACGCAGAGACTAGAAACTGTTAAGATCGATCGAAAATCCACAGCCAGGATCCTTCTGATTTATAAAAAAGTAAGATTCCCAAACTGTAAAGTATGTACTCGTTTACAAGTGGAGACAAATTGCAAACAATAGAGATCCTGATCTGCCGTAGCAAAACGCACCTTCAGATCAGGGTTTATATGGTTTGCTCCACTTATTTATCCAAGCAAGCTGCACAGATCTAGATCTCCTGATGCATTATGCGACTGCAGATATGGGTCTATGCAGTTTGCAGTCGGACTCGTCTTATAAGCGAGTACACACACATGGTATTTTTTTATGAACTAGAGTTCAATTCGCTCACCATTCTCGACCACATATTCTTCAACTGGTTAAAGTGTCAGCATGCCTCACATATTGCACTCAACAATAAACCCCAACATACTGCAGGAATGTGACCATCAAAAGTATGAAACAGAATTAATATTATTTGATGTACTCGCTTAAGGCTGCACTTTTAAACAAACAACTATGCCTTTATTTGAATACGGATTGGAATCTTTAGTGTACCTGAAAAACGTTCATACGAAGAGGTTGCAATAAAAATTTGATAAAAATGATATCTGTAGTAACAGCGCCAAAGTCATATGGCAGATCAGCAATTATTTTAAAAATATGAAAACCATGCTATTAGTTGAGCCCAGTGAAATTAGAATAATTTGTTCAAACATCATTTGAGAAGTAACTTTAAAAAATTGTTTCTTTACTTAAGAAACTACATCAGTTGAAGATCTGGATCTTTCTTCCAAAAGTTTTTTTCTCAAAAAAAAAGCGAGTTACAGAAACTTCGTGTTTAATTGTCTCTAAATGAATCACGCAAATTTTAAAAGTTAAGCATTCATTTTCGATCTGTCTTAAGTACCAGCGACCATGTTGAAATGGAAGATATAGCCAAACGTACACGGTTGCTCAAAATAATCAAGTTCAGATTAGACAATTCTAGACAGGAAAAACTCGCTTGCATGTTATAATTAGTCATGAACATTGGAAATGTAGTGCAAATTGGCAGTGCAGATATGGAACTATAGTCGTTCAAAAGGCATCTTGGGTCTATTATTTCTAATATCGGTCCCAGTGGCTATCTTAAGATAGCATATTGGTATATATTCAAATATATAACGTGTGTGGAATATTGGCATATGTTTACATCTATAATATGTATGAAGCATGAACGTGAAACTGGGGAAATATTGAACTGCAGCAGCCTTAGTTAATATAACGAAGACAATGATGTCATTTGTACGGACCTGAACAGAACGGCTTTAATACTTTAATGTTGATTGCAATGTGGGAAACTGTATCAAAATCTTTAAAAATATCTTTTTCTCACAAACGTGCCCTCTTAATACCTACCACATTTGATTAAAAGTATTCAGCTCGTATCTCACCAAATACACTATAGCAGTTCCGGAAGTTAGAGACGATCTTATTCTTGATCTCCTCAAGACAGTCAACTCACTGTGTTAGCAAACTGACTGTAAGTGAAAGCGTCTGCTGGAAATAAATAAATAAAGAAAGAAAAGCTTCAGATGCTGGCATATAAATGCTCGCCTATGAATGGTATAGGCTATATCAAGCCTAACATTCTAATTAATGTTTTTCCGTCCAACTGAACAAACTGGGTGTGAATGACCTATCGTTGTCTCATTAACACCATCACTGGGAATACTGATAAAGTAATAACTAGTCTTCCCATTTAGATTTAATTTACATAAGTACAGACGTCTTCATTAAACAGCTGTTTATCGACACCGGAATGAATACTACTCTTTGGGGATCAAACGCAGCAATGTGGCTCTCATCAAACATTTGACTGAGAAAAAAAACACGTGTGAATGCGGCATTGACGCATTTTGAAATTGTGAAATTGTATGTAAGATAAATGTCTGAATTCCCTGTCCCACTGGACCCTATCTCATTTAATGATTGTCACTTAATGTACTCAGAAAGCTAACTAAGTTTTCCTTCATCATTATTTGTCACATATTTGGACCAATTAATGACATAAATCTGCTCCTTCGGTAGTATGACAATTAGCTCGGTAACGGCAGAACATTGTCCCAATAAGACAAAAGCACTCCTATCATCATTGCAGAAATATAAGAAGACATATTATTTTGTTCCTGGGTAGTAAGTGTTATTTCCTAATTGCTTATGCCTCAAAAGTATAGAAAATGGTTATTATTCCCCACAAACTTTGCTTTTGTGACCAGGACAGTGATATTTTGAAATTTACCTATTTTCCAAAACATTCCATATATATTCAGTGCTGAGTAAACTTGGAGTAACTTCTAGAACTTTCTAGAACTTTCCAGTAATATAAATAGTAATATAAACACAGGGGCCCTAAGCCCACCAGTTCAGTTAAGTTCCAGCTGCCTAAGTGGATACATATCTGCATTTTTCTGAAATGGCATCAAGAGGCTGCAAGCATCCGGCAGACGCATTTTGCTCTGTCTGCGGCCAATTTATCAAGATAAGAGCGAAAAAGTACTCTATGGAAGCATTTGCTAATATGTGTGTGGCCTACAAGGCATAATTCGGCATGCCTGTCGGGGATCAAGACAAACCCTTGGCACCTCATTTCACCTGCGAGCACTGCAAAAAAACTCTGGAAGGTAAGATGGACAATTGTTGCCCGAAATTTTGTGTTATAAAATTTGTTAAAATTTTAAAATTGTAAAAGTTTTTAATTATGAAATGTTTTACAATTTTCAATGTTATTGAAAAAATATATCATATATGAAAAATGTTGCGAGAATCTCTTACACATTAGTCATGGGTGAATTATTTTGTAGGATGGTACAGGGGGGAAAAGAGACCCATAAATTCGCTATCCCAAGAATTTGGCGGGAGCACACTGACCACTTAAGCAACTGCTATTTCTGCATGGTGGACCCTTACAAACGTCGGACTGGCAAGAATGCACCTGCTATCACGTATCCGGGCCTTCCTTCATCCATCGCCCCGGTGCCACACTGCCCTCGGCTCCCCATACTCACTCCTCCGGAGAGAGAGAGCAGCTGTCTTTAAAAGAGAGCAGCAAGTCAGAGAGCGAGGAAGACGTAGATCCAGATGACAAGTTCAGAGGTGGAGCTGAGGTGAGAAACCCATACTACCCCAACTAAAACAACCTCAACGACTTGATCAGAGATCTTGGTCTCACCAAGTCCAATGCCAATCTTTTGACGTCTAGGCTCAAGCAATGGAACTTGGTGGACGAAAGCGTGCAAGTCGCAGATCAGAGGAAGCGTCACCAAGCTTTTTCCAGCTTCTTCACCCATCAAGATGGGCTCTACTTCTGCCACAATGTGAACAGTCTGTTCGAGGCAGTCGGAATCGCCTGTAACCAGAGTGAGTGGCGCCTCATCACTGACAGCTCATCCATGAGCCTCACAGCCGTGCTGCTCCATAATGGGAACAAATACCCGTCTCTTCCTCTGGCTCACTCGGTGCACCTCAAAGAGGATTACAGCAGCATTAAGACCTTGCTGGGCGCCTTGAAGTATGATGAATTCGGCTGGGAGGTCATCGGAGACTTCAAAATGGTGGCATTCCTGTTGGGCAGTTTTACCACGTTTCGCTGCTACCTTTGCTTTTGGGACAGCAGGGACACCAAGGCGCACTACCACAGGCGGGACTGGCCACAGCGGACCGAGTTCTCTATGGGGATGAACGTCAAGTGGGAGCCACTGGTGTTCCCATAGAAGGTGCTGATGCCACCACTGCACATCAAATTAGGCCTTATGAAACAATTTGTCAGAGTTCTAGATAAGGAGTCTGCAGCCTTCAAGTACTTCAAGACTTCTTCCCTAAGCTGTCTGAGGCAAAGGTCAAAGCCGGTGTCTTCGTTGGACCACAGATAAGGAAAATCCTGGAGTGCGATGAATTCCCCAAGAAGCTCACTAGTAAGGAAAAAGCAGCTTGGAACATCTTTGTCGCAGTGGTTCAGGGCTTCTTGGGCAATCACAAGGCAGAAAACTATGTGGAGCTGGTTGAGACTCTGGTGAAGAACTACGGCACAATGGGCTGCAGGATATCCCTCAAAGTCCATATCCTTGATGCTGATCTTGATAAATTCAAGGAGAACATGGAAGCGTACTCGGAGGAGCAAGGCGAGCGCTTCAACCAGGATATACTGGTCTTTGAACGCCACTACCAAATACAGTATAACGAGAACGTGATGGGAGACTTCATTTGGGGGATGATTCGTGAAAGTGATTTACGGTATAATCGTTAACCTCGAAAAACTACTGACTTCTAAATCTTTTGTGGTCATTTTTGTATTACTTTAGTATAAATACATGTTAATTTTGATTCAGATGTTGTTTTTCTGACTTTATGTGAACGAAAAGACACAAATTCGACCTTTTTTTCATTGGAATAGGTCAATTTCAAAATATAACTGTCCTGGTCACAAAAACAAAGTTTGTGGGGAATAATAGCCATTTTCTATACTTTTTAGGCATAAGCAATTACGAAATAACACTTTCTACCCAGGAACAAAATTGTGTTACATAGTGTATTCATTCGTTTAGAACACGGTGATGAAGCAGAATCACCACACGCAAACATCTTGTCTCTATTCTTTTCATTGCTCGAGTGAATAAAACATTAGCCCTATGGTTAAGAAAATACAGGGAAAGTTGAAGATAGGTTAAGTAAATTTCTTCTTCAACACATGCTTCATGAACAAGACAGAGCCTTGAGTCAACCAGATACAACGCATTACTTAGATATGGAGTAGCCATTCTGATACCTATCAACCAGATACAACTGATTACTTAGATATGGAGTAACCATTCTGATACCTATCAACCAGATACAACTAATTACTTAGATATGTCGTAGCCATTCTGATACCTATCAACCAAATGCAACTAATTATTTAGATATGGAATAGCCATTCTGATATCTATCAACCGGATACAACTAATTACTTAGATATGGAGTGGCCATTCTGATACCTATCAACCGGATACGACTAATTACTTAGATATGGATTAGCCATTCTGATACCTATTAACCGGATACAACTAATTACTTAGATATGGAGTAACCATTCTGATACCTATCAACCAGATACAACTAATTACTTAGATATGGAGTCACCAATATAAGAAAGAAGTATAAATGGGAATCAAAAAACACGATGTAACTATAGCCAGTATATTGTATGGAGACTTTGATATGATAGAGATAGGGAGAGAAATATTCAAGTGATCCAGAAAGTTATCTATATCAATCAAAAGAGCGCCAATCCCGTTTTGATCCATGTAGTGGTAAATACACAGATCAAGGGTAAAACAATAACCAAGATTAAGATGTCTGTTTCATGAAGATGGGACTTCTGACTATGATATCAACTATCCACATACAGTTAAATGAACTCGATAACCCTCAACCAGCCATAGTCAATAATTATAATCAGGAAGGCAACTAATCATGGCAAAGAGACAAGAAAGAGTCTTCGACCTTGATTTACATGTATCAATTAACCATGACTTAAAAGGAACCGACAACCGATTCCCGGATAGAAAATCTAATCGTTAACTTGATAGAACCCTTCATTAATACAGATAGACCAATTATTTAAATAGGATGGCTAATTCAGCGCGATTGAAATAGAACCATTCCAGGTTGAGGTATTTATCATAATCTACATATATCCCTTGATAATCTTCCAAAATAGTTCACGTCAGTAACCCAAAATGGAAACATTCGATGACCAGTTTCAGGATATCCATGACCCAAAAAGATGACTCTCCTTGATCTGCCTCGTGACATCAATCACCAAAAATGAATACAATCCATGATCCACGTCAATACAACAAACATATTCTAATTAGAATCACAAACGGTAATACACATGTCACATCTTATCAAACTGGTGATTATGTATGCGAAATAATCAATATAATAAGACTTGATCCTCCACATTTTGCAATTATAGTCAATGGAAAGTTTTAAAATCATTCCAAAGCACGCCATCTTGAAATGTAACATCTGAACCACTCTGAATCTTATATCGCAAGTGAAAATTATGGCTTGCCTAATTTTAAGACTAAACATGGTCGTTTTTAAGCAAGCACATTAAGTAGTTAATGTTAATGACAGTAAACAAACCTCATAAAATATACCAAATTAAATAACCATTACATATACAAAATTAAATAATCATTACATGTCCAAATTAATGTTACTATAATGAAAAAATATTTTAATAAAGCAATAAGCAAATACAAAACTGGCCAATTAAAAAGAAAAGAAAAAACACACCCGTATAAGGTACCAAAGAAGGTAGTACAGCCTTTTAAACCCTGTTCAGAACGTTTGCTATCTGCGAAATAGAAATATAAATAGCTACGAAGCATAATTTAACAAGATCTGGACAATAAACGTGTACCAATGAATCTGGTCACGCACGAAACCAAAATACCTTCATGAAAGATAATAACGGGAAGCAGGAACTTTATCAGAGATAGACGATGACTGATCACGTAGATGTATAGATATATATTCATTGGTCAACTCTGGCAAAGGCGACAATGTCAACGAGTGGGTAATTTGACAACAACAAAATGGAGCCATGTCTGTTCATGCAGTCTCAACAAAAATTAAATTTAGATTGCCCATTTTTCGAATTTTGAATTATACAACCAAAGCATTCATTTAACATATAAAATGGACCAAGAGTTTCAAGTCAGCAGTATCGTATGTAAAAACGTTGTTTGCTTTGTCAAATATTATATTTGCTGTGTTAACATAGTCAAATTTCTATATCGTTTTGACATTTTTTCATGTATTGAATGTCTTTACTAATTTAGTGACTAGGCTGAGCGCAACTTTGAATATACCTTCAAACCACATGCCATATTAAATCAAGTTGGTCACTTATTCCTTATTCCCGATTCAACATTTTTGACATTGAGTTGGTTACTTTATTCCTTATTCCGACTTAATAAGGGAAAGGTTACCAATTACTTATTTCTTATTGAATAAGGGTAGGCTTACCACTTGCTTATTTCCTATTGAATAAGGGAAAGGTTACCACTTACTTATTTCCTATTGAATGAGAAACCATTTACTTATTTCCAATTGAATAAGGAAAAGCTTACCACTTACTTATTTCCTATTGAATAAGGGAAAGGTTACCACTTACTTATTTCCTATTGAATAAGGGAAAGCTTACCACTTACTTATTTCCTATTAAATAAAGAACCACTTACTTATTTCCTATTGAATAAGGAAAAGCTTACCACTTACTTATTTCCTATTGAATAAGGGAAAGATTACCACTTACTTATTTCCTATTGAATAAGGGAAAGCTTACCACTTACTTATTTCCTATTAAATAAGGAACCACTTAGTTATTTCCTATTGAATAAGGAAAAGTTTACCACTTACTTATTTCCTATTGAATAAGGGAAAGCTTACCACTTACTTATTTCCGACTGAATAATACTACATTGACAACTCTTAGGGGATGCATAGAAAAGTCCATGTCCCCCCCCCCCCCCCCGATAGATGAGACTAAACAATTAGTGTTATTATTGGTACCAGCTATATAAAGCTATACACAGAGAGTTGACCAATTAGATTACAATTTTCAATGACATAAACCTTTCCTTAATGTACATTTATCTGAACCCCTTTCTGACAGTTTCTTGTTATGGATCTGCTCCAATAGAAGGAAAAGTTAAGAAAAACTCGTTGTGCTGATTGCGAGATATATCTATATCAATATACCTATCAAGAACAATTACGGAACATCCTCTCGTTAAATGATTTTAACTTGGGTCTATCTTTGAGGGTTTATATCTATGGGGTTATGAACAGCAATTAAAAAAACAAAGAGGGTAATTGTAAGTGCCGAATTTGCAAAGTAGGTGTATGGTGAACCAATTATTTCAACAATGTGCACCAATGGAACCTCTACAAATAGGATTTTGATTTCAGCCAGGGATCTGTTCTAAGAGTAAGAAAAGTTTACAAAACTTTCGTTCAGCCGATTTCGAGAAATATTAAGCTCATTATGTTATAGGCATAACAAAGCCCAGAAGGACATTTACCTCTTCAGTCCACATATGCAGGCTACAGCTGAGCCCTTAAAAGATTTTCTTGGATAATTTGTAGGTAGGGATGTGTTTCACTCCCAAAAGAGGTATAGACGAAGTTCTTCGAGAGTAATACAAGTAATATGATGGTCTTTATGGATACAGGCAATATTAAACACAGTCTTTGGACCGATTATAGCCAAACTTTGCAGTGCGTGAATCCCTACTTGAAGAATTGTTATTTCAAACCCTGTTTATCGTTTACTAGTTAGGGAACTGTTACAACGGTAGCAAATGTTATTTATAAAGATTCGTCGGGCCTATTTTGAGAAACGGATGATTTATAATGGAGATGGGGTATAACAAAGGCTTTAAGGGGATTAAACATTGCGTATACATATGGTTCAAAGCATTCCCTTCTTAACTTGGACCCTTCTTTGAGATTTTATCTTTAGGTATATTTTCAACCCATAAAAGAAGTATTGACAAATTTCAAAGGGAATCAGCGAAATGAGGGTCAAATTATGGGTACTACGTAAGAGCGAAATGAGGGTCAAATTATGGGTACTAGGTAAGAAATGCCTGTAAAATATTCTATCAACATTTTGTGCTATCCGAACCCTTACTTAGAGGACTTTGATTTCAAAACGTCTTTGACAGTTTCTAGTTAAATATCTACTCCAGCAGTCGGTGATCTTCCAAAACAACTCGTCAAGCCGATTTAGAGATCTAGGGAGCTAGATATATGGTTATGTATAACACATCCCACGAGGAGATTACCAGCTTCATACAATTCTAGAATTTCTCTTTTTTAAAATATCATGTAATTATCAAATGTCGGGTGAGCCAAAGAAAGCCAAAAGATACATGAAATTTAGCAAGAATCTAATATTTGTAGCTAATGCTGAAATCATTTTGTTGGAAATGCAAAGTAGTGAATGCTTGACCCTAAATGAAGAAACATCGTGGTTTGTAGCTTCGAAAAGTAAGTATCACAGAGGAAAGTTCCTCATAAAGGTATAGACAATCCATAAAACATTGTATTTTACAGTTCACGCAATAGATATAGAAAACAAAAATAACTTCCACAAGGTCCGCACAATTTTTTTATGGATACGAGAATTTAAAATGCACAAGTTGCAGCATTAAAATGTCATACAAGTAAGCCTCTCTTACCTGGAAGAAACAGACATTTATAAATGCGCATGTCGGTCTTGGTTCCCTATGCATTTTGGCTGCTAATTATATAGAGCTCGAGGCTTGGAACGAGATCACCTTTGCTCCAAAAAACGATATATGTTAGAGTAATTGAACTTGGCCTTTCGATGTGGAGTTGTGAGATTGTTGTATGACGCATTCCTTATCCGCTAAAGGTCAACTTGTTGGGCGAAACCCGCGTGATCTGACTTGAGAGTTCCACGATCTTCCCTATACTAATATGTGAATTCAAATTACAGACATAAGTTGTGGAAGAATTGCAAAGATAAGCAAAAAATTTCGACTCTTGTCATTTCCTGCAAGTAACATTGTATTGTACAATGCTACCCAAATCGCTATAGTAAAACATAGGAAGGAATGTTGTAAAACATATCTCTAATGTAACTATGATCGTACCTTTCATCTGCTACACATATTCTGCTTTAATTCCTAACAACACATTTTGGATTATGAAACAACGTAGTAAATTCAATTGTAACCAAAACATTAAACTCTTTTATTTACAATATGTATTAATTTTATTCATTCGGGTATTTTTCTCCTGTTTTTAAACCATTATTTCGTATTATGTTTGTAATGTTCATTCAGCATAGATACAGTAGCTATTTATAGTACAAGGGATTTTCAGTCAACAATATAGTAAGGTTCTTGAACATCAAGGAAGCACTTCAACCAATAGACCAATAACATATCTTTTAGGCTTCTGAAAATATATTCTGAGTGAAAGCCTATTTGAAACACAAAGGATATGTTTGTCTGTTGGTCATAAAAAGGTCTTGTTTTCATGGACGAGGTCAACGAGAGTTGACTGAATGATTCATCATTACTCAAACTTGGGAATAATCAATTGTTGCTTCTTTAAACCTCTTTCCCTGTTCATAAAAGAAGCTGATATAACTAAAGGAGCACAAAAATTAAATTAAGGCTGTCGCTAAATGGTTATAAGGATGGTGTCTCCAAAGACTGTAAGAGGATAACACTGTCTGTCCTTTCACATAAAATAAATCTAGCAACCTCACAGTTCACTGTGTTCGACAAAACTGAACCCTGTGGAGGTGAAACTGGGTATCAACGACCACTTGGATCCGACCGATGAGTTTCTGCTGGGCTATGAAGACAATAACGTGGCCCACGCATACCACCGGTTCAAAGCTTCATCGGCTGCAACCAGAAATCAGCTGTAGGGACTTAGCTGGCTTTTGCCCGATTCACTACCTGGATCAAATACATCGACCTGATCAGCAGCCGGTTGTGAATATCTAAAGCGTGTATCGCGTGCGACCAGATAGCCAACTACCGGGATGTCGCCGTCATCCTCTCAAACAAATTGCGGATGCTCGATGGGGCTGGGAATAAATAAAAGTGGCCGAGAGCCCCGTAAGATAAAAAAAACGATTTGAAGCTTGCCCACCTCATGCACATGCAAAGACACAATGTAACCCGCAGCAGGGCCAGTTCGAAAAGTTCTTTATGCTGTGGTTTGGCATTTGTGGACGATACCAAGTAATGCTTACGGCCGCCAAGCAGGCAAAGAACCTCCAGGTGGCCCGTGATGCCATAAGTGGTGTCGATTTCGATTTTTCGGCTTTTTCATTGAAGACTATACACGAAGAAGGAAGCATCTATCTCCTGTTAGACTGCATCCCGTCTTTGCGAATCGCCGCCATGGCGGCGATGATCTTGTCTTTTGCAGCTGTCGTCAATACTGCGACTCTTGGCGCGGTCAGCGTGGCTTACCATTTAGCCGCTCATGGGGCCCTCGGCTGTGGATTTGGAGGCAAGGGCCAATAAAGAGCATGAGCATACGCCAGGACAGGTGGTGGGACCTTCTCCAACTTTGACCGGCTGCGGTTTATTTCTCCTTGAATCAGTGGTTTTTACATGTTCGACGAGATGCCGAAGGCTTTGGACCGACGTCCGGTGTGGTGCTGGAGGCAGCACTGTCTCTGGTCTATCATTAATTGGAAACATGCCCGTGGCATGTATGATATAACTTTGGATGGTTGCAGGAAGACAGCGTCCTAGCGGGTGGGCGCTTATTAGACATCGGACAGGATACCATCAAGGACGAGTTCGACGCCTACAACAACCACGTCAACGTCTCAGATCCAAATGACCCTTTTGTGTTCACTAACACCACCAGAAATCTAAAAAGTTCTGGCATGGACGTTATTTGTCTGCGGTTCAGGCTTGGCGGTACAGAAGCGCATCGCAATATAGTGGATTTTCATGCCACGGTCTTTATGCCGTTTGATTGGGCGCAAAGTGATAAGTCTGCTTATCAGGTTCTTCGCACCGTGGCCGATTCAGGTTGGCCAAAAATCACTGCCGCAAAAAGATATGTTGACCGCTAAGACGAGGACGCAAAGAGGTACATGAACAACGAAAGCGCAGTTATCTCGACATCTAGATCAAGAGTTTGGGCGCAATAGCATTAAAGTGTCTATGAACCAGTAGAATTTAAAATTCACAAAGCCGACGATATCATATCCACCGACCTGAAAGTAGAAGAAGAAAAGGTCACGGACTAGGCGAAGTAGATCAGGGATTAAGGTGCGGATAGGAACATATATTTCAACGAAGCGGTTGTGACGTTTGAAGAACATGTGAACAACCAAGACGTGCTCAAGGCCAGCATGGGCGGCGACATGACCTCGAGCAAGATCGTAAATTTATCGGACCCTAACAGCCTCTCAGACGCAGTTATATTATAAGGCCAAAGTCGATAGAGTTACGTGACCCGCCAACTTCGCAATCTTTTTCATGATTGATAATAAACTTACTCTAACGAAGAATATTCTTATCCCGTCAATCTGTGTAAAATCCTCCTTGGTAGAGTAGAGGGCCCTTAAATTTCTTTACTTAATATCAATGAGAGGGCCGAGCATTGGTCATCTGTTCCCTAAGCAATGGGAATAGAATCCTGTAATCTTCAGCTGGAATTTTTTAAAAATTATAATTTAAACCATATGTCTATAGAATTAGAGACGATGGTTGTACCTCGCCGCTTTTCCTTAAAATATTTCGCGTTTTGGTTAAAGTAAATGACAACAGCTTTCTTTACATATGGTGGTATTTAATTCTCCACACTGGGTACAAGCTATCATATCAAAGTCTAGCGATGTCAATTCTTGTATCAGTTCTTCTAGAACTGCATTACACTTTTTAAGACATTTCCTCAGCAAACAGTTAAAACACGAACAGATGCAACACTCGATTTGAAGTGTCATTTATTATTTTCTCCAAGAAATTTATTTGATCGACGTAATTTATTATATAAGTACATCAATAATCATCTAAACTACATCCATGAATACATGCTATCAAAAACAAACCTTGATTATGTCAACAAAATTTTATTTCTTTCATGTTACTGAAGACTTTATAGCTAAGCCATATTAAATATCAGCATCTATGATACTTCGTATTTCACCTAGACGATTACAACTTGGAACTCAATCACTGACCTGGTCCCGTAACCAAACTCATAAACTACTGATTTGACAAAACATTTTCCCAGGGAGACTCAAAGAAGCCAATGTGAAGAAAGACAATCTACTTGATAACCCAAACTATCACTCTGTCCGTACTCTCACAAACCATATGGAAACTCTTTAAACTAGCTATCTACTTTCCGATCACTAATTACTTTGACAATATCTTAACTACATCTCTCTGCTTTCAGCAAGGGTTTCTGCTGTCAAGCTACACTAATACTAAAAATCTTGCGCTTAACCCTAGACCGAAATAAATATGCTATACTTATGTTGATGGTTTTATCAAAATCATTTGACTGTTTACCCGACAAATTCCTACTTCAGAAATTGGCAGCGTACGAACTTTCAGTTTCAGCAGTTTTATCTCTCAAACAGAAGGCAATGTGTCAAAATAGAAAACTCAGCAAGTTCATGGGGAAAGATATATAAAGGGGTACCCCAGGGATCTAGTCTTGGACCCATACTTTTCATATCATTATTAACGGCATCTTCTTTTTCATAAATGATTCTGATCAATACAAACATGTCTGTGACAAAGCACCTGCACACGCTCACCACACCTTTAATATTATGCTCTAACTTTATGAAATCTACTTTGGAAACGGATTGCAATACTTTGATTAAGTAGTTTACCAAGAATGAAATGAAAGCAAACCCTGATAAGTTCCAAGCAATCTTACTTTGAAAGAAAACCAGCAAACAGCTTGAAACATTCTCCTTCAGCGAGGCCATGCTATGAAGAGGGAGTGAAACTACTAGGAGTCACTTTGGACTTTATTCTAAACTTTAAGCTGAAGTTTCTTTGGAAAATTGTACTTGTGGAAACTGCATATGATCTAATACACAACAAACCAAAATGACTGCTCTCTTGTGCTAAAAGAATCAGCCTACCAAATATAAAAAATGTAAGCATCCGGCTTTTACACTTTACCTCTGTAGTCCATGAAGTTAAACTGACCAAGCGGCGTTAGCAGTTTTTTTATTGGTTCACATCTGGAGTAAGGCCTAGTCGTATACTCAGTAATCCATATTACACCCATCAGTCATACACCAAAAATGGAATTAGGTTCTTATAATTCTTCTTGTTATGAATCGACCGAATTTTCTGCAATCTGACTGGATATAAACAGACACATGATACTGATCAAGAATTTTTTATACAACGGTAAATTCTGCGGACTATATTTTGTTCCAAGTTTCCAGGTAATTTCATGTGACGCTTTCCATATACCAACGTCTTGCACGATAGTAATAATAGCCCCACCCAGCCACTTTATTATTCCCGACCAAAATGTGCAACGCCCTGAATAAAATCGCCCATTAGAAGTTAAAGCAGTACAGTTGCACAGTCATTCCTACATTTCAACGCTCACACTCTTTGCCACAGAAAGCATATGGCAGGCTTGACTAGCCAATCTTGAGAAATTATTGCATTTTGCTTCAGTAATGTTTCGCCGGCTGTTATTGAAGGTCAGGGCAAGGTCATATGTCGAGCGATGGATCTCACTAAAAGTGGACACGGTTTTGCTTTTGAAAGATCGAAATGCGTAGAAATCAACAACGACGAATGCTAAGCCTATTACAACACGTGCCATACGCAAGCATAATGTTAAATAAAAAGGAATAGCTTGGATTAAACAATATCAACCAATTTTGTAAATATTAAAATAATGATCACAATAATATATCACTGGCATAACCCGCTCTGATACTCTACCCTATATCACTGTTTAAAGAATTGACGACTCTTGGCTAGCGAATATCGGGCCGTGTACTATGTCGCAGTTAAGAGGCAATTATTAAACAATAAACACGTAAAATATGTGACCGCTTTCACTTATTGCTTCTTTAGACTGAATTCAAATTATTAATTATCACATAGTCGGTACACTTTGTCTATAGTGTGTGCAGTTTAATATTTTTGGTATTATAACATGTGAACATTTACTTTATGTGATTCTGATTGGTCCAAATAAGCCCATGAAATTATTGTGCAGTATTCTCTTTACTGATTGGCTGCGATCGTGGGAAAACCTTTTTAACCTCGCCTTCTAGAATTTTTTGTTTTCATTGAACATTTTGTGCTGCCATTTTTTTATTCGACTCGCGAAAGGGAATTGGGAAAAAAAATGGTCTTGTCTGTTTCAATATTGCCAATTTACCCACACAGGGGTTTGTTATGTCATGAATGACATATCATAACATGAAAAATGGCAAAACCCCCAAGACAAGAACAATAACAACAAGTACAGCTACCGATCTTGCTCAGATAATAAAGAGGGTGGGGATAGAGGGGCGGTATATCTGTAGCATGGAATCCACCCTACAAACAAGCTTGGTTTAAAAATGAACTTATTGAAGTAAATAAACTCACCTTTGTTACAGAAGAATGTAGACATAAACCGGTCTTCCCAACTGACAGAACTTTATCCAACTACAGCATATTTACGCGGTAAATATGTGATGCAAGTCCGACTCAAAAAGAGATTTGTTTACGTCTTCTGTACAATTGAATGTTCCAAGTCAAATGCTGCAAATATCCGGTCACATATACATTACAGTAAATATGTGTATTTATGCATCCAGTAATCTTCTTTTCACAAAAATATCGCAGCAATGTAATGTTTAGTTGTGATATGAAATTTCAACGTAAACTCTAGCACTATGTTGTGTAGGCCTACTCAAAGCGGTACTGTGCACCATATCAAATAATGTGACATCACACGCATTGGACATTTTGTGTTCACAAATGTTTTGTCTTTTGTAAAATGTTCTGTTTATTTGGATGGACGCTTATTCTTTGATTTATAGTTAGCAAAAATGTATAATATCCTTTTACTATTTCAGCTTTGTTTGGGACTATCAGCTACGCACAACAAATGAAAGGTACAGCGTCTGTCAGAATGAACGAAATTATTCGTTCTTCTTTCTATCTAAATAATTTCTACTGAAATACAACTATGTGATAAAAAGAATCTCAAACGGAAAAATATTTGATATTAAATTTATGAATCTCGCTTAATTTTTTTTCTCCAGCTTTTGCTCGCCAAGGCTCGCAAAAACTGGACATTATTCAACTCGTTTCATAAATTCAATATTTAATCTTTACCCATGTGAGATCCTCTATTTACGTCAAAACTACATTTGGTTTCTAAGAGATTAACATTGTATGCAAAATGATATAAACATGGTGACGTCATAACTTGAAACGTTCCGAGACGTTCTATTACACTTAAATGGAAGGTTTATAATTGTATTATTTATCTGAATAATACTGAAAATAATATAAATACAAAGTATTTTATAACTAAAAATGTATATTGCTTTTGTCTTTATATTTATTTATTTATAATATCATTAAAAAATGTTTCAATAATATTATTGTTTTTGTTATTTTAAATTTCAGTTGATAAGCTATAATAATAATGAAAACTTTGTACAAGGAAATGTAATTAAGCATTAATTATGTAATGGAATTTATTTTAAAAACAAAATATATATTTGATTCACCTTTTTGAATACTGGTAGACAAATTTCAAAGGTCAAAAGTCTAAAATTATTTATAATTTTCAGTAACTTATAAGGTCATAATATTTAGTAACTACTGAATTAGACATATTTACAGGAAGTTTAACTGTATATCTCTATTTTTATCTATGTTTTCTCCATCGCTGGAAATATAACCATGATATTTTACTGTAAGATAAACATTTACTGTGCCTTAATATCTGAAACGTTCCTGAGTGTTATTTCTGTTTAAAAAAAGGAGATTTTGCATTAATTTAAATAACCCTATTTCGATAAGCAGTCAGTAATATGCATTGCTCAGTTATCAAAGGCTTGCATGCTAAGGTACACCTGTCAAATCATTTAAAGTCTAAAAAGTTCACTGAGCTCACTAAAATGTAGGTTTAATTTGCCTTTAATAGTCATTTTAGAATGCGTGAGCGACTACTTCAAGTTTTATGATCGTATGTGAATGGATCTTTTTTTTAAATGTCTGTGTGGGATTATATCGACAGCTGATACCCAGTGGCTTCGCGAAGACCTTGATGAAGTTGAAATAATCGATGCTAAATATATTTTTCAGAGAGAAATATAAAACGACATTAATGTGTCATTTTTCATGACATGTCAATTGTATAGAAAATGTTGAATCAATGGCTGCTAATCACTCGCAAGTCGTAGGAATATGAATGCTTTCAAAGACAACATCTTTATTATTTGCATAATTATATTAGCTGTTCGGCACAGTTTATAGGGAAATAAGTTAACGTTGGTATTTACCGATGAAATCAAAGCTTGTTACGAGTCAAAGTATATCAAATAATTGCTAACTTTTCTTTGAAATCAATTCTAGTTACGTTATTAAAGTATATCTAATAACTGCAAACGTGTCTCTGAAATCAATGCTACTCACGACCTCAAAGAATATCCAATAATTGAAAAATTGTCTTTAGTTTAAACGATATTTATTTGAAAAACTGTGTCTAATGCAAGTACAAACATATGTTTTGGGGGATTCAGTAGAAAACATCAACTTATTAGCACTGTCTCCCCAACAAGAAAGAAAACATAACATCAAAGATCTCGTTGCCGGTACCAATGGTTTTACAGAAAATATGCATAGACATAAGTACAAAGAATAACAATGAATAAAAACTAATTAAGTGCAATTCAAATGGTTATGAGTTCAGTCATTTAATTCAATCCCTTTGTCATCCTAATATAATTTTGCACAGCTAGATATAAAATTTTGCACAGCTAAAAATAGGTGTGTGCTGTTTTCTGCAGTTAACATATGGTTGCCAAATAATATTGTTTCAATCGTAAGAGCGAAAGGGAGTGTGTATAGGATTTGATCTCTAAGAATTGAATATATGTAACAATCTAGAAGAAGTGTTTTGCATTTCCAAATTCACCGCAAGAGCAACACTTTTTATTATATACATGATTCGTGTATAAATCATAATTTAAATTACTGCAATTTGTTCTTAGCCTAACACCCATGATTTGTGACATTCTCTCACTAGCGTAGTAGTAATACGAATTTGTTTCTTTATCGCGATTCAAGGAGGCTTTAAAATGATGTATGGATGGGTAAAATGTTCTATATTCGAATTGTAGATGGTAGAAATGAATTGTAGAACAAGGTCGGTCTGTACACTGGGGGGCCGAAGAAAGTTCAAGGATCGAATGGAATAAGTCTCCTGTTCTGTAAATAACGGTCGAATCAAGTCTTGAAGATATGCGGGAGCTAGTCAGTGGTAAATTTTAAATAATTGAAGCAGTTTATGTTTGTAACGACTAGAGTTTAGGCTTTCCCAGCTAGTTTCATTATACATTTTGAAGGAGATGCACTTTTGGTTGCACTCGTTATTATTCTCATCGCCTCAACACTTATATTTTCTAGGTCTTTATCATGCATTGTACAATAGTCCCAAATGTGGTCAGCGTCGTCAAAATTTGGAATAATATAAGATTTGTATATGTTTCCAAGGATAATCGATCGAGTTTGAATATGTGACTTTTTAAGCAATTTAATTTCTCCCATTGTCGTTGAAGTCTATGCTAGTTACGATGTCAAAGCATATCGGATAATTGAAAACTTGCTTTTTGAAATTAATGATTGTTACGATGACAAAGTAAATGGAATAATTCCAAATATGCCTTTGAATTTAATGCTACTTACGATGTCAAAGAATATCAAACAATTGAAAATTTGTCTTTAAAATCAATGCTTGTTGCGATGTCAAAGTATATCGAATAATTGCAACAGGAATGCTAATTACAATGTCAGGTATACCAAATAATTATAATGAACAATTCTAGTTACGATGTCAAAGTATATGGAATAATTGTAAACTTGTCTTTGACTTTTGCAAGTCAGAAACTAGAACCTCTTATTACTTACAAAAGCATTATTTTCAAATATCATCATTGGAACTATTTGTTAACCAAACTAAGAACATTTGACATGAGAAAATATTATTGAGATGATACGGCTTTCAGAGCTTAAAGCGGCTAATCAGTGCTGTGTAGCACAATCAACTAATATATTTGGTAATGAAAAGAGATACATTCGGTGCATTCAGTAAGAACATCAAATCCTTTTATGCCTAATTTGGCTAATAATTCATGTGGACTTTATTGGCATTGACTGAGCGATGTAATGTAACATTTCCACAAAAGTTTAAGGAAAGATTATAACCTTAATACAATATAGTATAAATAGATC
The DNA here is from genome assembly GCA_016617855.1 of Megalonaias nervosa. Classification (NCBI taxonomy): domain Eukaryota; kingdom Metazoa; phylum Mollusca; class Bivalvia; order Unionida; family Unionidae; genus Megalonaias; species Megalonaias nervosa. The sequence continues at coordinate 50,259 of JAECUM010003459.1, read as the reverse complement.
CATTTAAAAAAATATCTTTCTCTTTTGCATTAACAAAACCATTGATGTTATTGAATGGGTACATACACTGTTTGGAAAAACGGCATGAAAGATACATCCAAAGTGTAGCTCAAAGGTATGGCACAAAGCATCTTGAATGGACGTAAAGAATGTGTCAACGGGATGTACAACCAGATCTCAATTGCCTCTCACTGGAACAAATTTGTACTCTTTTGGATTTTCATTCTGCAGATTAGATTTTCAAACCGTATTACTAGTTTAACGCACTTTATGGAGTCTCCCGCAAGATTAATGTCAAAACAGTTATGCTATACCTGAAAGCAATGGCTTTTGTTTCGAATAACAGTGTGACTCTAAAGTTCGCATAATGTAGGAAGCTTGTTCAGTGTCTGACAACCAGCCACTGTCTGGCTCACATTAAAGCGCATACTTCAACGTTATGCGTGCAAGATTCCAAATAAAATTTAAATCAATTAAGAGGAACGTATATGGTGCAAGAAAATGACTACAAATAATTAATTTGCGAAGTCTCATACCTGTTAAGACCATGCTCAGAGTATCATCAACCGTCCTGTGCTTCTTTCCAATTTCAAGAAAGCATAAACAATTAGTTGAATTATGAAGACAAATCGTAAATATTGACTAAACTAACCATGCGAAACATTTCAAACGCAAAACCATGCAATGGCTAAGAGTCAGGAGCCCCTCTCTTACCTTTCCTGAATTTATACTCATTGCAAAATTAAATACCCAAGTGTATTTGAATCAAACTTAAGATTGTTGTAAAACAATCTTGTAAACCCTGGTTGTCATATCAACCCAATATTGACAGCAAATTAATTTCATATCGAAACTATCAATTATATGGTTCACATTTCATACAAAATCCGACATTGACTTTTCTATTGACAGATCCAAATCGAACTTCATAGTGCCAGAGAAAACAAACAAAAAGCAACTTCCAATGTTTAAGATCAAGATCTTAAAATATCAGATTCTGAGATATGTCAGATGTGCCAAACAAAATTAAAAACTTCAACACCCATGTCCAAGGAAAAATCGATTAAAGTATTAATTCAAATAAACAGAGATGACAGCTATTTCTAACTGACTAATTTGTTTCAAATATACATAGTTATCCAAGTCCAGGATTGAAAGGAAACTCAAATGTGATGACCATTTATGAGTAATTTTTAGATGAAAGTAACTTAAATGAATAATGTAGATCAATCGTGTCAAAATGTGTTAAATATATGTACTCGAACATCATATCCGGTTTTTTGCCTAAGATGCTCTTCCAACTGGATCATTGTAATTTTCTATTTCTTGTTTTCAAGGAAGAGGAGCGTTAGCATTCAATATCGAATAAAAGGTGTCTCATATATCATAGATACTCATAACCGATGTTTCATGAATTTGGTGGAGGGGCGCTCAACAGATATTATGAACATCTGAGTGAGTGGCGCGTGTAAGGTGAAGTTATTTGCATTTGCACCAAGCGCAATGGAGAGAATGTTGGTATACCTCTTATGTTACTTTCATGTACTGTGGCTGAAATTTCTTTGGATATCGTACTTGCAAAAATCATACATGATCTACGCAAACAGCTAACCAAAATGCTCCCTTGTGCACAAAAAATCAGCCTTAATTAATCTAAATTATGCCATGTTTAGCAGTTATTAAAGAATGAACAATAAATTTTGAAAGACTAGACAATACTAGCGTCTCAAAGTGTAATGAATGAATTACCAATAATATAAAATCTAAAAAAATGTTTTTGACTATTTTTACAATTTACCTCTGAAGTCTAGGAAGAGAAAATGACCAAGCGGATATAGCATTTTTTGGAAAGGTGCACATTTGAAATAAGGCCAGGCTGTTTACTCTATGACTTATACTACACACATCAATCACACACCAAAATAAAGGGGATTAAAAGTTCTTTGAACAATACCTAAGGTATACAAGGTCTTTTAAATAGCCAGTGTAATCTGTGAGGAAAACCAGGGAATTCTGTTTCTTTCAAAATCTGACCCTATGCTAAATGCGACACTGTGGAGCACCACCTTGATTTCTCTCTCCATCTCCAGCATTGCAAGTGACGGCACTCGCGCCTGTATTGGCTTGTTTAAATCTGACTGTATCACTTCTTTAGTTGAAAATCGTTTTCTGAATATTTAGTATTCATTCTATTGTTTAACATCTTGATTCCGATAGCACTGGCCATGATGTGAAAACTGTCAGTTAATGCATGTATGTGTTGTAGAGGAACTGTTACCACAAGGAGTGAAAATGTATTAATTTGGCATGGTATTGTATTCGTATTCCTAGCTATTGTCAAACATGCTAGTAGTGTTGCTTCAAACAGACTGAATATGCCTTCCGGAATTAAATAAGAACCAATCATGTGGTATAACTTAAGCTAATGGCAATCAGACTCTTGAGCTTATACGTGTTTCACAGTAAAGTAAATGAAAATCATTCATAGCAATTTAACTTTAAAATGTAACTTGTTTGTAAATTCAATCATCACAATATATGTACAACACAATTCAGTATTACCAAGAAACAGTGAATGAAACAATGCACAAGCAAAACACCATCTAAAATGTTAAAAACAAACAAGCATAACAGAGGTAATGATCGGATGAACTTTATCGTTATTAATGTATGAAATGTATTCACTTTTATTTGACAAGGCATGCTTATTAAAATCTGTTACCATGTCTATGGAAATGTCGAATTCGGTGCGGACGTTGAGGGTCCTTTGCCCCTTGATCGTAAAGAGGTACAGCGACCCGGTCGGGTCAATTCTTCGGCGTTTTGACATATCGCTGTGAACGAAAACTGGCTGTCCAAAATAAGATGAACGCAGGAAACTTCAACAGTTATAGGGTGTGCTTAGGCCAGCCCTTGGTCCTCGGCAAAAGATGATGTTGCCGCAAACATTGTTGTGGATCTCAAGGGGTCCTAAGCCCCCCTTCAGTTTTATATATTTGTTCAAACTCGGCCCTAGTGGACCTTTCATAGTTATAGCCCCATTACAAAACTTCCACCACATTGTCTTCATAGTGAATTTGAATGGTAAATTTGAGCAAGTAAACCTCGCACCTTTTAAAGTGGCAGTCAAGCCCTTTCTGCATGATTGTAGCAGTATAACTAAAAATAGATAAGCCTTTAATTTACGGCAACTTTATGTACCTGACACGAAGACTGATAGTCCAGCCGGCCGGGCAAAATTACGCAGAATGGTTCTGGAGCAAGTGAACAGGAGGATAAAATGTCCAGATAGAACTGAACGCCTTGTGGGTTTTTTTTTTATTTATAGCGAAGCCAAATAGCACTATATTCGCGTTTACTGCGCTGGGATAGTACCGATCGTCACCTTGTACACCCCATTAACGCAGTTCCTGCGACGGGGCCACCAATGGCCGAAAATGTGTGGCCGCTTATCATAATACCTCCATCCATGACCACGACGGTGAATGGAAGATAATTTCCTACCTGTTAAACCGCGGTTGATGCTAACACCTCGTGGTGAACTAACCATTTCAATTCAGGGATCTTGTCTTCTATCTGAATAACAAGGAAGCATTTCATAAGATTTATTGGGCTAGCCTTGGGTCTAAGACACTCACATTCAGCTCTGTTGACCGCCCTTTCGAAGCTTGCTGTTGACGATGACCGTTGTATGTTGGATGTTACGATACGCGTAGGTCGACGTGGATACAGAATCCGGTGGATACGTTTTAAATAAAACTAACCCAACAATAGGACCTATTAATAAAACACTAATTGCTGGAAATTGCACTGCCGCGAGCACTCCGTTTTAACAGTGAAATGTAGCACTGGAGGCACATTCTACTATAACAGTGTGGATTGGGAACAGATTCGTGTGGGTTTGGACAGCGTAGATGTGGTTGAGGAGGCTTTTTTCAAAACACCTTAGAGGATGCGTCTAAAGAGAACGTCGGGGCCCAAGGGATAACGGAAGGCTACAGCGTCTGCTACGAGACTGTGCCCAGCGGTCGCCAGGGTACAATAGTCTTTGACAGTCGTCGTTGCTTCACCAGGGACGGCACGCTGGGAATATCTGCCCTCACAGGAAGAACCCCCACGGCTAAGAATAATGCCAGTCATAAAAATGTTTTCCATGACTAGCAATAATGCTAGTTCACAAACGCTTTCTAATCGGACTTTCATTAATTCTCATATAAACCAGTTAAATGACAAGTAAAAAATTGTCAGTACTATTGGATAACAATTACAAAAGATCGTGCGAAACAGTGTCCGCAGTAAATCACACGGGATGGTCTTTGTAACTGCAACTGTACCATAACCTAACTACACTGAAAACAACCTATTAAGCTCTAGATCAAAAAGAAAATACTGCGACATAACTTCACTGCAATTTTTAAATTCTAATATAGATACTTTGCGACATATGTTACACATCCATCCATCCATTCATCTATCCATGCACACATATCTATCTACCTACCTACCTGACTGCCTGCCTACCTACCTACCTACCTACCTACCTACATACATACATACATGCATACATACATACATACATACTTACATAGTCCCAACATGTATATTTATAAAATCGGATTGATTCATCAGGGGATTAAATAACGAACGTAAGTTTGAAACGTACTAAATCTGCGCTGGTCAGCCTGTCATAAAAAAGGGTTTAACCTACAGTTCCAGACAATGAATCAAACTGACCTAATGAGAAGTAAATCGGTCGCAGTGGTGGTCAGGACTCAGATGTATGATGTGCACACTAAAAGAGTAGTGTCAGTCTGGTAATCGAAGCTAACATGCAAGTCTCTCGAATGATTATCGCATTACTACAACGGATTCTTTGCTATAATTAGTTTAGGGGAGAGCTATAAAACACGCGTTTTAATATGCCAATTTAAGACTTTTCAAAGGATTTCCTACTTTCTTCTTGTAATTCATTTCAGAATCTCCAAGGATGTATGTTTAACTATAGGTGCCTTTGTTAACAGAATGAGTTTGGTATTTGATCTACAGCGTATAACGTACGCCCATGTACCTATTCAAGTTTAAAACTTATTAAATCTTGCATAAATGATTGAGAGACTGATGCGAATCGGCGAGACTGAGGATGTGTCAAAATTGTACATCGTTGAACAACCCGCAAACTCGGACGTTCATAATTCAATTTAGAATTGCAAGCTCATAGGTATGTTCCTCGTCAAATTTATAGTTGAAGACATAAAAATTTTACTGTGTTGGCTTCTTTATAAAACATAAAGCAATTGATTATAATTTGTAAAGACAAGGTAAAAAAAAAATTCAAGATAACTACCATCGATATTTTCGTAGGTCCATGAATTCAACCCCGCCAGCCAAGCCAGGGTAGCCATGATCCTCCTTACACCAGAGAGATGTAGTGAGATCAGCGTGCAAGGGACAGTTTTCATGGATAAATGCATTGCTGTGTAAACTTGTCTAATATAAAATGTCATAAAATAAAAACTACAAAAGTGAAGTCAAAAAGGTCCGTATATTCGGATAGCCATATTAAAACAAAGCATAAAAATATTATTCACTTGACCTGACAAGTAAGATGCATTTCATAGGAAAGGAAGTTTGTCCACCCCAACCCCAAATCTACATCTGCATTATTCACGTCCGAAGGTCATTTTTAACACCAAGTTATGCTCACAGTGCAAAGACAAAGCCCTTTCCCTATGTGATAATTATGAAGAATAAAACATTCTGTACTAAACAGCGCGAGGTAATTCAAAATAGTTGCTAGCACGGCATACGTGAGATATTATACTTGCCTTGAATCCAAATTTCTACTGCCATGGATGGTTGGCTTTTCTTCCATGCCGACTTTTGGTATTTCACTGTCTACATACTGCAAAATATCTATGGGAGGTATACATGCCTCACAATCATTTTCAAGAACAACACATGCCCGAAATACCTAATTCACATGTATATCCATATATTTAGTTATTAAACAATCATGCTTGAAAAGGTCACGCCATAGCCTTAAGTTAAGAAATTTGAAAGGGGCCAATTAACGAAACTATCCCCTACTACTTCAGAGCTGATGCAGAATTAGACGCTGTGCAAACCCCCCCCCCACGCCCCCCCCCCCCCACACACACAGTACAGGGTAGTCTTGCATGTCACAGATACAAGCCAGCTAAACAATAAAGATATTATTATCAGGGAAGGAGAGATTCACGCTATACATCTGCCATGCAAGCTTCTGTTTCTCCTGCTTCTGGAAATATCTCTTGGTGTCTCGTAACACGTCTAATACGTTGGGTGCACTTGTATCTCTTTGACATACCTTGATCCCGTCAGCCCAAGAACCTACGTAAAGAAATTATAGATAGTAATGTTGTTAACTTTGTTCTTCTTTAACGCCTCATGAATTCAAAGATTACACCAGTGGTTCACAACCTATTTTGGCAGTGACCCTTAAATATTGTTTTTCTGAGTGTGGATATTTAATTGAATTGTTTGTCTGTTAGTTTAAAATTTTTTTATTCCATTACATGTTATTGAATTGTAACATTGTTTACTGGACTTGACCTTGTCCAAAATTGAGTTCAGTTCATGTTTGACCTGATTGACTTTTTTGTTTCTTTTTTATTTCATTGATGTAAACAACTAATAATAGCTTCATTATCCTCTAAGGGTATGGGTTCATTGACCAAATTATTATGCAGGTAAACATGTTGATTTGGGTCAGGGCTTTGGGGATTCCAAAGTGAATTTTATAGAGTATTGTGTTATAAATAAACAAGGCTCATTAAATCATGCTAGAAAGTTATTCTCCATTAGGCAATGGTTGCTTTTAAAAAATGCTAATATGTGACCTGAGGTCAAACAGAGAACTATATTATTATTTTGTGACTGTCAGAATTTTACCAGTTGTGCTTTAACAACATCAGACACTTTAAATTGTATTATGTTGTTACCAGTTTGGGCTGAATTTTATTTTTTTTAAATTATTGAATTCAAGTGATTTTTTATCTGAAAATACAAAGTGCACAGACAAAATTCTTGGATAAAGACATTTATTGGAATTTATGCTGAATTCAAACCTGGAATAATATTTCTATGATTCAACAAGAGACTGTTGACAAATCAGTACGATGCAGGCCATAACAGACACGTTATCGCCTTCAATTTTAAATATCTTCGGGGCTTGAATTGAGTTTTATTCAGGACTTTTTATTACTAGGACTTGTGTCTGTAATTCTTGGATTATTTTTGGATTTAATTAGCTATACCGTATTTCTTTTTTCTTATTTTTCACGTTGTATTCTAGGGAAATAAATTATTTGTTAAATTTTACAAAGCTTGTTGTCTTCACTCTTTTCTGTTACTTATTTTAAGAGCATAGACTCGTAACACTGAGCGTCATGACCCCGTTTTCACATTTTCTTTTAAGTTTTGCCACACTCAACAAGAAATCCTGACGACCCTCTGTCACAGAATAAGGCAAGAAATAACTTGGTTTCGCCTTAAAACGATTTGATCATTTTCGTCGTTCATGCATACAACGTTACCTATGGTGTATAATTGTTTTTCTAGTTAAGCGAATGAACTAGCATGTAACTCGTCGTAGATCGCTTGCGGCGAGAGACACAAAGAGCACGGTATGCACGGGTATTTTACCCTTATTAATACTCATTCTCCTGTAGATTTAAGGCAAGTTTCTTCTCTAATTGACACATTGGTCTTTTGGATCTCGTCAAGGAGTGTACGTTCTCCATTTTGTTCTACAGCCATAGGGGTAAGTGTTATATTTTTATATTATTTGATATGTGAAGCATATTCTGTTTTTAATGTCGTAGCGTGAAATGTTGCCGTTACCACTACACGGATTTGAAACGTTGTGAACTTTTGAACTATTACAGATCGCTATTAAGAGTTTAATTTAGTAGCATATGTCTATAGATTTTAATTCCGTACATGTTATTATGACCAGTTTGGTTTTAATTTAGCTGTGTATGTGTGCGGATGTAGGACGGAAGTGCAGATTTGTAAATTTGTGCGCATGGTGGATCCATGAAGGGGTGTGTGTGGCCAATACAAGTTTGGGCCAATCCAAGAATTCAGGAGAACTGTGATTTGACAATGGACACGTGAACCAGGTCAAAATGTTTCGTTTGCAAGTTTTTACAAGTATTTATGAGTCATACGTGGTTATGAATCATACGGGCTGTACAAATGACTGAGTTACGAGTCATATGTTTGGTACAATTGTTATGTTGATTACAGTTGATCATGCCTGTATCAATTGATTATTTTGTTTCAATTGAGTACATGGAACATACGGTGTGTTTCAATTGAGTACAACTGAGTTACCGTCATTACATAAGATTATGTGAATCTTACTTTCATTACATGAGATTATTTGAATCTTACTTTCATTACATGAGATTATATGAATCTTACCTTAATTTTTAAATATATGAATCACATTTTTGTTTTCTTATTTGTGAATGTGTTAAGTAATCGAATGAGTCGTATGTTTGAAGCGTGCAAGTAATCGAATGAGTCGTATGTTTGAAGCGTGCAAGTAATCGAATGAGTCGTATGTTTGAAGCGTGCAAGTAATCGAATGAGTCGTATGTTTGAAGCGTGCAAGTAATCGAATGAGTCGTATGTTTGAAGCGTGCAAGTAATCGAATGAGTCGTATGTTTGAAGCGTGCAAGTAATCGAATGAGTCGTATGTTTGAAGCGTGAAAGTAATCGAATGAGTCGTATGTTTGAAGCGTGCAAGTAATCTCGAATGAGTCGTATGTTTGAAGCGTGCAAGTAATCGAATGAGTCGTGTTTGAAGCGTGCAAGTAATCGAATGAGTCGTATGTTTGAAGCGTGCAAGTAATCGAATGAGTCGTATGTTTGAAGCGTGAAAGAATCACACTGTATGTACTACAGAGGATATACATATTTTTATTCATTCATTTCATAACCTTCCATCTTTCATCACTTTGTGTTGTGTTGTCATTTAATCCAAGCATCCATTCAGATAAACTCCTGTTACACCCTCCAGAACGTCAACGCGACCCAGATTTGGGTTGCGAATTTGGGGTTGGGAACCACTGGATCAGACAGTATGGTCAGTGATGACTCGTCAAGGTTAGTGAGTGAAACAAACATCTACCAACTAAGTTAATTAATTAAAGATCACCGGTTCATTATGAATCAATCCATAAATAAATTCATGTTAGAATTGTTTTATATATAAAGCGAGGTTTTATCTTCATGGACACCATAGCATGATGCGTACGAGAGGGAAATTCATGTACTGATTTAAGATTGTACGCCTTTTATGAATATCATACATATTTTTCTCGAAGAGCAGCAACATTAAAGATTTTTGGAACAAGTTTGACGCGAAAGTATAGTCATTTACATATAAAATGTATCTACTGGTCAAACATGCCGCAGATTTTTGTACGATTCGAAAATCTCTTGTCTAACCCCTCAACAACCCATGCAAGACAATGGGGCTCCAAACAGTATTCAAACATCCAATTCTGATCGTCAGAAGCGAAGACGGATATAACATTTTGGAAGAGAGATATTGATAATTATAATGAACCCAGATGCTGCTTTCGAGCCAACTCTATTTTGTGCAAGATTCAAGACTGCCTGATCAAATGTTCGAACTAACAGATACAAACATTAACCTTATATATGAATTAAGGAATATTAAACAAGCCTTTAAAGAGGGAAACAAATATTAAGACCTTGGAACTTTGGGCTATATCTCCCACAAATGTTTATAAATTGGAAGAATAATTACAAACAACTTCCAAATAGAACATTTTGTATTCTTATTGATTTGGTTTTCACACTGGCATCACTCATATCTTCTACATCAATGTAATGAAAAGTCTACTCTCGTCTATCTGGATCTAATCCTGATACTCTAGACAGACTCTGTACTACAATCAGAGTTGACAAAACAATACCTTTTACAAGTATCTGAGGAACCACCATTTTGAATTGTGTAGGACGAGGCCTAACGTCTAGTACAAGAGAAATACTCCTAAACATGCACTCACTTTGACATTTCAACCCTAAATAGTATTCACACCATGATCCTCGTAAGTCATTTATTGTCAAAGAACAATTTTATGTATCTAATGTAAATATTGGCAATGCAGTTACAGTTATCTCAAACCTAATTAAAGGGGCTACAACTATAAGACAGTGTGTGTATGTATGTATGTATGTATGTATGTATGTAGTGTATGTATGTACTCAAGTCTAAGTACTTTCTACAGCACTAAATAGAAACAAATAGTACCATTATATTTATGAGAGATTGCTTATTGAATCACAACTAATAATTATGGTGCCAAGCATTTTCTTCATATGAATGTTTATCTCTCGTTAATCATGGCTTTATAAGAGGGAACAATTATGGTAGTCACATTTATAATTAACAGATTAACAACATCAATAACCTCTTACGAGACAGTGGGGCCATCACCACTAGTGAAGCATCTAGTCATAAAGTTTAGATTCCTTTTTAAGCTGGATGGAAATAATAAAATATCTAGCCATAATTCTAGAATCCTTTAAGCTGGGTGCCAGTAATAATTCAGGGATGTATATATCCTTATTTGTCTCAGCAAGTATCACTGTGTGCCACCTGGGCTTCCAGGGAACCTTACAATTCCTGATTTAGACATCAGATTCGGTCTCCTTTAATTTATTTCAGATTGAAACCTTAGATCTTGCCGTCTCCTTGAGGTAGACGTTGAATGGCCTGAGATTTTTACAAGTCTTATTTGACTGCTTGGTCGACACTGACGAGCCAGAATCCCGTTTTGGTAGCAGATCAGTGTATCTTCTTCAGTCCTGACCAGAGCAAAACTGCGGACATTATGCTTCCGTCAGCGATGAGTTGAGAGGAATAGTTTTGTAAAATAAAGATGATTGGAGTGGCATTTTGTGTTTCATCTTTTCATTATCACCAAATTATGACACAGAGAACATCGTTCAGGAATTGTTGAAGTATGTGTCATTATGAAAGTCAACACAAAAAGCCAAACCGACTTTAGACTAAATATATCTACTTGCATAGACAAAATTTCTAATTGCATTCGGTAATATAAATACATCATGCGTCAGGCTTGTCCCAGACGTCAAGAAGAATTAGATTTATTGTAAATGTTATCAAGTTGTTCAGACGGCCACACATTACCTAGGGCATGGATTTGATGCGTATTTTTTTTGCAATCTGCTGCCCATTAACAGAGTTACTGGAAAAAAGTATGAAGAATGTCTGGTCCATCAGAGACCTAGTAACATTGTTCTCCTGCCTGAAACGGATTTCATGTGACTTGCGTACTAATAGCGAGCATGGAACAAACCTTCTCCCTAATATATTAGTTAGATCAGTTGCTTAACCGTTTTCTTAAGTTAGTTGGAGACAAGTCAGCCACAAGATACACGAATCATTGACAGGAATATGGCTATTGTTACATATTCAATAAACGTATTATTCCAATCGCTTGACACAAGATACACCAATCATTGACAGGAATATGGCTATTGTTACATATTCAATAAACGTATTATTCCAATCGCTTGACATAAGATACACCAATCATTGACAGGAATATGGCTATTGTTACATATTCAATAAACGTATTATTCCAATCGCTTGACACAAGATACACCAATCATTGACAGGAATATGGTTATTGTTACATATTCAATAAACGTATTATTCCAATCGCTTGACACAAGATATATGGTCCTGGCCAAGTTATGGAAGTTATTTGGACTTATTTTAGACTCACTTAAAATGTATGACTCCTACCGCGGTTGTTTATGAGAGTCGATACTATGAAAAGGAGTAAGACTCAACATGTTCATTTGACTCACTTTTTAGAAACAATGGAATGAAGATTCGTTCTTTCTAGAATTATAACTTTACAGTCACGCAGCAGATTTTTTTTCTTCACAGATCCTGCTTCAAACTTTGGGTCTGGCAGGAAAGTGACGCTGTCTCATCCATAAGAAATAAAGAGAATTAAGAAATCGAAGATATTCACGCCTTTATTGGATTCGTATCCAATAGATGTGTTTGTGGCATAAACTTTAGGAACTGAAACAGATTATGTTGAAGTGAAATAATATAGCCACTGTTCATATTATCAGTAAAGCATGATTAAGGAATCCAACAATTGTGAAACGTTTGAGACAAATTACATTGTGTGCGGCTAAGGTAAAGATGTCGTATATGCTGAACATCTCGCGGAACAAAAAACTTAATAAAATTGTTACATGTCTAGGCTCATACAAAAGTAACAAGAAAAGAGTGAAGACAACAAGCTTTGTAAAATTGAGCAAATAATTTAGTTCCCTAGAAAAACAAGGTAAAAATGAGAAAAAGAACATACAGTTTCACGAATCAAATTCAAAAATAATCCAAGAATTAAAAATAGAAGTCCTATCAATGAAACCTCCTAAATGAATCATAGTTCGAATCCAGATGAAAATCAAGATGGAAGGCGATGACGTCTTCGATAGTCAGCTTTGTACTGATGTGCCAACAGTTCTTTGTTCAGTCACAGAAAATGATATTCCAGTTTGGAATTCTGAATAAATTTCGATAAATGTCTTTGTCCAACAATTCTGATGAGCACTAGTATTTTCCAGGGAAAGAATCAATAATTAAAAAAAATTTTAAAAAATCAACTCAAACTGGTCACAACAAAACACCTTTAGGTGTCAAAGATTTAGAACCCAACTGAACTGATTCTTATGAAGAAAACGGTTATACAGTAAGTTAAGACGCAAAACATATTCCCGTATGAGGGTCACGTGGTCACTTCTAGAACAATGTAAAATATAATTTTACATGCTAATTATCACGTACTCTAGGTATGACCTTGATTCCACTGAATGAATATTACTCTTAGAATGAATAAAAGAATATAAAAAAGCTGCTTACTAGAACTCTATATGATTTCTGACTCAAGGTCAGAAACTAGATACAGTGTTTCAACTCGTGGTCGTTTCTCAGGCCAAACAGAACTGAACTGAATTTCTATTAAAAAAGACTCATCAAATCCAATAGACAAAGTTATCATTACAATAACGTGTAATGGAATAAAATAAAATAAAAAAAAATTAAAAATAACAAACAAGTAATTAAATTACATATACACAACACTTCCCCCATAACAGAAAAAGAAAGATTTATATAATAAAGCTTACTTTTACCATAGATTAATTATATGAGGTAAAAAAATACATAAGAACTCTTATGAATTATAAAAAGTGTACATGAAATGATATTTCTGTACACGGGAAAGTGCATCGACTGTTAAATTGTCTTTTCCTTTGATGTGCCTGATGTCAATATTATATTCCTGTAACAAAAAACTCCACCCTAATAATCTCTGATTTTTGTTTTTCATCTTGTCGATGAAAGTAATGGGGTTGTGATCACTAAACACAATAATCTGAGAAGACGCTGAACTAATGTAAACTTCAAAATGCTGTAATGCCAATATCAAAGCCAAACATTCCTTCTTGATTGTTGAATAATTTCTTTGGAGCTTATTTAATTTCTTAGACAAATACTGCTCCAACCCCAACATCACTTGCATCAGTACATAGTTTAAATGATTGACTGAAATTTGGAGCTGTAAGAACTGATGCACTCTTAAGTATGACCTTTAACTTATCAAAAGCCTCCTGACATTTTTCAGTCCAAAGAAACTTCTTGTTCTTACTCAATAAATTTGTCAGGGGTTCAGCAAATATAGAAACATTGAAACAAAATTTCCGACAGTATCCAGCCATACCTAAAAATCGCATCAGTTGCTTTTTACTGACAAGCACAGGAAATTCAGAGATAGCCTTGACCTTAGCATCTATAGGTTTAACTTGTCCATGTCCCACGATGTGTCCTAGAAATGTTACACAAGCACGACAGAACTGTTTTTTGGATAAATTGATTGTCAAACTTGCATCAGTGAGTCTGTCAAAGAATTTCCGAATTGTAGCTAAATGTTCTTTCCAGGTGTCGTTGTAGATGATGGCATCATGTAAGCATCACAATTATCTATACCAGAGGTAATCATATTCATCATGCGTTGAAACGTACTTGGCGAACCCTTCACCCCAAAAGGCATCACTTTATATTGATAAAGTCCATCTGGAGTCACGAATGCCGAAATTTCCTTTGCCCTTTGCGTTAGTGGAATTTCCCAAAATCCTTTCAGAAGGTCAAATTTGGTGACATACTTGGCATTTCCAATTTTATCAATGCAGTCATCGATTCTTGGTAATGGAAATGCATCTGTATTAGTCACACTGATTTGTCACTCCAAAATCAATAGAGTCCGATTGCATTCCTTCACTTAAATCCTCAGTGAGTGGGACAGGTACAACTAAATTAATTGCATGATTTACCTGGCTATCTCTCTCAATATACTCCTTGAACATGTTAATGTGGCAAAGTTGTTTTTATTTTCGCCTCCCAGGAGTATTTATGATGTAATTTAAATCATTTACTTTCTTTTCAACCGTGTAGGGACCATAATACTTCGCCTAAAGAGGATTTTGTAGTATGGGCATGAGAGCCAGAACTCTATCACCAGGCTGAAAACTCCTTTCCTTTGAGTTTTTATCATACCTTAATTTCATATTTCACTGAGTAGAGTGCAGATTCGCTCTTGCAACCTCACAAGCCTTTGACAACCTATACTTAAAATTGGAAACATAATCGAGAAGATTAAGTTCAGTATCTTCATTAGAAAGAAGTTTCTCTTTCAACAACTTCAATGGTCCACGCACAGTATGTCCAAAACCTAGATCAAAGTTACTGAATCCTAAAGATTCTTGAACTGATTCCCTAACAGCAAACAATAGAAAATGAATGCCTTCATCCCAATCTTTACCCGTATCAAACAAATATGATCGAATCATATATTTCAAAGTCTGATGAAATCTTTCTAAAGCCCCTTGGCTCTCAGGGTGATAGGCAGAAGATTTGAATTGTTGAATGCCTAATTCGTGCATAACTTGCTGGAAAATTCCAGAAATAAAATATGACCCTTGATCAGATTGGACAGATTTGGGAAGGCCAAATTGAGTATAAAAAAAAAACGTTATCAAAAATTGTACTATTGTTTTAGTTTTAATATTCCTCAAAGGAATTGCCTCTGGGAATCTTGCTGACGCACACATAATGGTAAACAAGTATTGGTTGCTTGACTTAATCTTAGGTAAGGGACCAACATAATCTACCATTATTCTGCTAAATGGTTCGTCAAATGCAGGAATAGGTTGCAGATGAGCCTTGCGTATCTTCTGATTGGGTTTACCTACCATTTGACAAATATGACAAGATCTGCAGTATTTACAAACATCACTTTTGATTTTTGGCCAATAAAAGTGAGTCAAGATCTTGTGATAGTCTTTTTAATCCCTAAATGACCAGCCAGAGGAGTTTCATGGGCCAGACTAAGTATTTGCTCTCTGTAAGATTTTGGAACTACAATTTGATAGTTCACTGACCGCTCGTCACCAGCAGGTACATCGGGAGGTGTCCATTTTCTCATAAGAATACCATTTTTAATGAAATAACAGACAGGTACTTCAGTGGCTTCAGTTTCACTAATGGCCCTCTGAAACAAACAGGAGATCTCAGGATCTTTTTCCTGTTCGACGACAAGTGATTGTCGTTTGTCACCCTGATTGGAATAAAGAGAATCAGTAGTTCAAAGAGGAGCACTGTGATCCAAACAAGGTGTGAAAGTGACCTCATCAAAAGCCTGACCAATACATGTGTCAGCCAAAGGAATACTTTCGTTATCGACATCATTCTCAAGAGCTTTCTTTGACATAGCTCCAGTAACTGTACAAGCTGGGTATAAATCAGGTAATTCTTTTTCAATAGGATCGACTTTCTGATCCAAGGAAGGCTTGTCAGTTACAAGTGGATTAACGACAACCTTATCTCCAGCTAGGTCGTTGCCTACTAATAAATAAATGCCCTCAACGGGTAAAGTAGACACTATTCCGACTGTCACATGTCCTTAAACTACGTCTAATGATAAATTTACACAATGGAGAGGAACATTAACAAAGCCGCACTCTACTCCCTGAATAAGAACACTCTCATCAGAAGAAGACTTCTCAAACAAGGCAAAGTACATGATAATAAAAAACTCTCAGAAGCTCCTGTGTCCCTTAAAATTTTAATAGGGATAGGATTGGCCAGATCACCCAAGAGTAATATAGAACCCTTCGACATGACTGGTTCATAATTCTCCATAATAAAATCAGACTGGGGTTTATTAGACCGAACAAATGTATTGCTTTCAATACATGACCGTGACCTTGACCTCTTAGAAATAAGAGCATTTGGGATAGGACTGTATTGATTCTGATTATTATTTTTCAATTTGAAGCAATCAGAAATAACGTGTCCTTTCTTCTTGCAAGAGGTACACGTAGGAAGAGACAAGGATTTTTGATCAAGCTTATCAGAAGCTTGATTTTTAAAAGTTGTGCCAGACTGAGTTTTAGAAGGGCTCGTATTAGGCTGATGTACCTTTTTTTACCAGAAGACTGCTGTGTGGAAGACTTGCCTACAAAAGAAACTTTATGAGCTAAGGAATACTCGTCAGCCCCACGAGCAGCATTTTCCAAGGTTTTGATCTTATGCTCATCAAGATAAGACTTAATGTCTCTATGGATACAGTTCTTGAACTCTTTAAGTAATACAAGTTGATTGAGACTTTCATAATCTTGATCAACATTCTTGGCTAAGCACCACCTATCAAATAACTGCTCTTTTTCTCTTGCGAATTCGACATGAGTTTGTCCAGCTTCTTTTTTATAGTTCCTGAATCTTTGCCGATAAGCCTCAGGGACTAACTCATAACCCTTTACGATGCATTCCTTAACCAGATCATAGTCAGCACTTTGCTGTACTAACAGGGATGCACAGATATTTCGGGCTTTGCCAAAAAGTACACACTGTAATAACTGAGTCCAATGCTCCCTTGGCCATTTCAAATTTTCAGCAACTTTTTCAAAATAAGGAAAATATTTGTCTACTTCTTTTTCGCTAAAAGGGGGCACTAACCTCAAACTCTTAGTAGTATCAAAACTTGAATTTGTACGTGAAGAGGGAACGTGCATTTCACTTGCCAGCTCTATTTCTTTTTTTTAAAATTGATATTCCCTCTCTTCCTTCTCTCTTTGCATTTGCATCTGTCTCCCTCTCCCTCTCTTCTAATTGCATTTGTTCTTTCTGTTACTGCATTTGTCTTTCTCACTCTCTCTTCCTTATCTAATTTGCATCTCTCTCTCTCTCTCTCTCTCTCTCTCTCTCTCTCTCTCTCTACTTTCTTTCTAAAATTGTAACTACATTTGTTTCTCTCTCTCCTCTTTCTCCAATAGCATTTGTTTTTCTTCTTTCTGTAAATGCATAGATTCTTTCTCTTTCTCCAATCGCAACTGCATTTGTTTTTCTTCTTTATCTTTCTGAAGTTCAAGCTTTAACTCTAATTCCATCTTGTATTTTACTTTTAATTCCTTTACTTTATGTCAAAGTCTGATACATACTTACTGATCGAAACCAAAATACTTTTATCCAAAACAGACTTTTCTACCAAATACTGGACCAAAATGTTTTTTAATTCTTGCTTCGTTAAAGAAGCTTTTGCCTCAGAAAGATCATATTTTCTGGCAAGTTCAAGCAATTCATCTTTTTTCAAACAGTCCAACTGCTCCTGGGTAGGATTTGAAAGAAAGATCTCCACTTTTGATGACATTGTAAAAAAGCCTGTCGATTTCACTAAAGATTTCTAAAATGTGAAATAGTACTTGGGATTTTAAATTCAATACTATGGTAATTTAAATTTCAAAAAACAATTTTCTGAAATATTTTAGCCAAAATTCATATATCCCAAGGACGAGCAACCCAATTTTCTTGTTACGTGTCTAGGCTCGTACAAAAGTAACAAGAAAAGAGTGAAGACAACAAGCTTTGTTAAATTTAACAAATAATTTATTTCCCTAGAAAAACAAGGTAAAAATGAGAAAGAGAACTTACGATTTTACGAATCAAATCCCCCCAAAAAATCCAAGAATTAAAAAATAGAAGTCCTATCAATGAAACGTCCTAAATGAATCACAGTTCGAATCCAGATGAAAATCAAGATGGAAGGCGATGACGTCTTCGATAGTCGGCCTTGTACTGATGTGTCAACAGTTCTTTGTTGAATCACATAAAATAATATTCCAGTTTGGAATTCTGAATAAATTTCGATAAATGCCTTTGTCCAACAATTCTGATGAGCATTAGTATTTTCCAGGGAAAGAATCAATAATTCCAAAAAATAAAAAAATTCTACTCAAACTGGTCACAACAAAACACCTTTAGGTGTCAAAGATTTAGAACCCAACTGAACTGATTCTTATGAAGAAAACGGTTATACAGTAAGTTAAGACGCAAAACATATTCCCGTATGAGGGTCACGTGGTCATTTCTAGAACAACGCAAAATATAATTTTGCATGCTAATTATCACTTACTCTAGGTATGACCTTGATTCCACTGAATGAATCTTATTCTTAGAATGAATCAAAAAAATTTTAAAAGTTGTTTACTAGAACTCTATCTGATTCTGAATCAAGGTCAGAAGCTAGATATCGTGTTTCAACTAGTGAATGTTTATCGGGTCAAACAGAACTGAACTGAATTTCTACAAAAATATCAAATCCAGTAGACAAAGTTTTCATTACAATAACATGTAATGGAATAAAATAAATTTTTTAAAAATTTAAAACTAACAAACAAGTAATTAAATTACATGTACATAACAATATAACTGACGCCTTATCCCGATTTCAGTTGGAGCGTTTTGGAGAATGAGCACCACCGGATGAGCAGGAACCATCTGCAATTGTAGTAATCAAGGCCCTGTGTTTTAGATTTGGTCATTCTGGATCTGCGGAGTGTAGCAGTCAGTAACAACACACACAAGGCGTGCAACTCAGGAATGAAGACTTTTAGGAAATTTATACTGCTTACCAGACTCAGTCAGGGTTTATTCCTCCAATTTCGTAGGACCTGCTCATATGTTTTCTTTTGCTTTCTATCATTACATAATGTGCCTTCACTATAGCATTATAAAACGTTTAAGCTGGTATGCCTTTGTATTACATGCGATTTGGATTGCCTAATCCATGATGCATTTAGAACCGTAGTGACTTTGCTTATCTGAAATCTCTACTAAGCGGTTTAAAAAAAAAAAAAATGGAAAAAATGGAAAAAATCCAAAATGCTTGAATAAAGTCACGAATGGTAATCACAAGATATATATTAAAGCAGATTCCAGGTGTAGTGCAAAAGTCGAGTTTGTTTGTGCTGAAGTCTATTACTAATGGTAGCTATACGAACAGACGTATTGGAGCAGAATGTACCGTTGGATTCTTGGGAATTTCACGGCGTGATAAAATTACACATAGGACAAAGAACTTTAAAAAATATTCATAAATCGTGTTGTAGTACATTCGTACAATGTTAATTAACAACCGACTTCTCCAAAAGTGTTCGCAAGAAATTTTATATTTTACCCAGACTGCGATGTGAATTATATTAAGATAACATATTAAATAACTTAAGCATTCTCATGACTAATACTACGGGAGAGATATTAAAAGCCTTATACAGTGGTTTGATGGGAATGCAATTTATTTGGTTTAATAGAAACGCAGTTTTCTGGGCATTGTCATCAGTGTGTCAACGATTCTCTTTAATAACAGTACATGTTTCATGAGGCTTCAACAAAACTCATTGCTATTTTCCACTATTTTCATTACTCCCAGAAACAGAAATTACATTGAATTATTGTAGTATTACTCGAGACAATGTCACCTCCACTTGGAATAACAAAAACATTTCACCAGCCACTCATGTAGAATTATGCAAGCTAAGTTCTTTGGCTGATTTTATATGACAAGTTTTGGAACCGGGCAGGTGTGCTAATATTGATACAAAGGAAGTGTAGGCTGTATTTATGTGTCTTAATCTGCTAATTTAAGCATCTTTTCAATTACCTTTTCGAAACGTCTGGCACATTCATAATGATACGCATTTTAGACCTGAGTAGATATTATGTTCAAATTATTTCATCTGGTAGGCCATCTACAGGAAAATAAATCACTCTGGGTTCCTGGAAATGACTGTTCTATCGCGAAGTGTATACTTCTAAATCACAATGATCTTTTTCTAATGAAAATGATATGAGCTGTAATAGCTTTTGTAATATAAATTCAAGTAGGGTAAATGCCACTGTGCCTCCTACTTAAAGGATAGAATTATTACAAATCTAAAATAGGAGAAATTCATATTACAGTAAACTCTTCAAAGTACAGGAAGAACTGGTCATATGACGACAACAATGGCATACTGCACATAAATGGGAACCTCGGCAATATTTTTAAGAATCCTTTCCACTGAATTAACAACATAAATTAAAGGTTTTCACACATACGCAGAGGCATTTCTTTTGAAATTCTAATTCTGGTACTAGACTGAGGAAAGTAAGCTAACTTTCAAGTAAAATGCTAACGAGTCCAAATACTGATAACAAAGTTCTCACGATTCTTTCTTAAATAAAACGATGATATGTTACGTTAGAGACATATATGTGGAGAAATGCAATTCCAGAGTTACAGAAATGTTATAATCCTTCAATTATTCATCTAGAGAACTGCAATCGCCTGTAACCGCAAATCCAAAGCTTTCTGTAACATATTATCATCCCCATCCACATAATAAAGCGCTTAATTCTTTGAACAAAGTTTAATCGTTTTACATAATCAAGTTAGCACATAGGGGTATAAGAATAGTTTGCGTACAGACCGTATAAAAGAATGAAAATGTCTCACAACAGTATGAAAAAAAAACAAACAAATGAATTATTACACAAAATAACATCATGAAACGGATTTACACAAGATAATCTAAAAACACTAAGTGAGTTTACAATACAGTTCCAATTTTAAAGAAGTAATGACAAATAGATGAATGTCAAAATTTATTCTTGCTGGTGGAGAAGATGTTTCTTGAGAGCCCTTTTGAATCTGAATATGGTGTCTTTGTGTCTGAGATCCAGAAAGGGTTCATTCCAAGTAGTTGGGCTTTGATATGTAAATAAAAGTTGTCCATAGGACTTAGTGTTTACCTTGGGAATAATAAGAATACGAATGTCAGACGATCAGCGCAAGCTTCTAGCAGGAATATACACGTAGGTGAGATCAGATCGGTATTTCGGACTAGAAGCAGTCAACGAAATGTAACAGTGAGAAGAGATATTTGTGTTTGATTATACTGCGTACAGGTAGAAAGTGGCGTTTGTGAAGAAGCGGGGTATTATGATCAGTTCTTGGTGCTCCAGAATGATCCTAGTGTTTTGGACATTTTGAAATTTCTGCAGAAGAGACGGTGCTAGACCAGAAAGAAGACTATTATAATAGTCAAGTCTGGAGAGTACTAATGAATACGCAAGGGATTTTGTGGCAACAACTGTGAGAAGATTGTGGATAGCGCTGATGAGACTCAACTTCAGGTATGCTGCTCTCCATTTCTCACACAGGCGACAGAGAAATCTACCTGCTTTGCTAACGTGTCTTCGTATTCCCCACCCCCAAAACACTCAGTGATAAATGGGTCATAATGCAAAATCCGTCATGTATATGCTGTGTCTTCCTTGCATGATTGCATATAGAAAGTGTAATCAGAAAAGATTTTTGAAAATGTCATTGTAATTTAAATGTTTGTATTTGACCTTTGGTACACTTCCACGAGTACAAGGGCAAAACAAGTAAAATGTTTGTATAGTTCCACTCAGCGATTTAGGAGATGTAGTAACGGAGAGGCGGATAGAGGGAGGGTATCACAGTGTTCCTCAGTAAAGTTTCTGGACAATTAAGAACACATGATACATGAATTTAAAACTAAGATATTAGACTACAACCGGCAAACACGTTTGTACAAATGTAACAAATATAGAAATTAATAAGTGTGGGATCATATGTTATCAGATATGATTAATATGTAAATGACCACATATGTGTCAAACACGTAGCACATTTGGCAGAATACTAAGCAAACCGGAAACTGCGGAACCAAATTCTTAAATTCACAGAGATAAGAAGGTGTGTAATTTGAAGAATTGTAGCAAAAAAGAAATATCTTTTATTATTTTTAAAAAATATTCCGGCTGAACATTCGTCAGTGCTTGCTTTCAAAGATATCACATTATCGGTATATCCCATCCCTCATCATCCCCCACCCGTCTCTTGCTGGTTTGCTTTGTAAGATCAAAATACCGTGAATAAAATCGAAAAGTACCATATGCAAACTTCAAACCTGGATTACCGATGAACAACTATCCTTTTACTAGTAGAGCTAAAAATCCCAACATTTTGTGATAAACTTAAAACTGTCTAAATGGCTTGGAAGCATTGAGACCACTATTCCAGTCATTAAGATAAATTATATCTTGTTTAAAGAATAGAAGCATGTTTTCTGCCTAATAGCATAATTTGTTATCATAAGTCCAATAGTTCCAAATGTCATGATGTGCCACAATGATGTAATCATGAATGTCCTTGAATGAATTCGCAATATTCTCAAAATAGTGTTAATCCAGTCACTGAGCACATTAATAATTCTAATAGATGATTTAAACATTTCCTCTAGAATTATATATGAACGCAACAGTAAATAACTCTACCGACTGATCTTAAGATTGTTAGTCGGGGGTGGGGTGTAACACAATATTGACTTCTTTGTGAACGTTTTAAATCAAAGACCATGCAACAAAACACACTCCAGACCTTGAGAATAACGCGACGTAAAAAAATTTTAAATACTGATATAGTTTGAGTCACCCTTTACGATGCCAAATAATCCCCATATCGTCATATCATAATTCTAATAGCATCGGCTGCTTTGTGAGAGAATAACAGCCAGACAATGTGAATAAATAGTTGGTTTATGGAATATTTATTAGCTGGATTTTTTAATGAATATTGCGCAAAAATTATCACTGAACGGGGGAAATAGTGCAAAGCACTTATTTAAAATCCATCTCCTTTAAGCAGAAACCTGAACTACACGAATGATATATTACATATACAGTACTGTAACAAAATGAATGATACTTCTCGGAATACTTCAATTAACACTGTACACATTTCTCCTACTGCAAGATGCAAAACTTTGATTTTATGATTTACAGTCGTATTTATAGCAACATGTGTACAAATTTCCCTCAAAGTTAACAACATTTGGTTTTTAAGTTGTATACACCATTTTCCTACCATTTTAAAAATTCTAACACCCACAAACTGACTCGTATTTCAGGTAATCATGTACAGAAATCAAACACATTTGATCGTGGGTCTGGGTACATGATGTTCTGGTTTAAAAGCATATGTCTCACATGTACATCTTATTTGGGCTGGCATATAGGTTGTTCATACCTTTAAAGGTTTTTGCTACAGAATGTAAATAGTTTTGTATTCCTGCTTTAGAAAGTTAACTTTACCTCAAGAAGTATCCGCTTGATTGAAATAAAAGGTAGAACTGTTAGTGTCTGCATTACAAGTAAATTCGCACGTTTTGCCTCAATTTATATGATGGTGTCATCATTTAAAATTAATTCAGCTTCAAAGTACTGATTTATATTCTTTTGTGGCGCCTGTTGATTTGGATCGTTGTGGCATTTACTGATTTGGATCGTTGTGTGGCGCCAGCTAATATAAATTAGAAATAATATCTCGATCCATCCGATGAAGTCTATTATTCCTACCAAAAAAGTCAATTTTTCAATATGGAAGTCATTACTTTATGGTTTAATAAACAGAACGCAAAGCCGTTCTTAGGATGCGTTTGAATTAAGTTGACAACATTTTTGTTTGTATATATAGACCCAAGCTTAAATGGCAGTATATAGACCCTAATTCAAATGGCAGTATATATAGACCCTAGTTAAAATGGCAGTATATAGACCCTAGTTAAAATGGCAATACATAGACCCTAGTTAAAATGGCAGATAATAGACCCTAGTTCAAATGGCAGTACATATACCCTAGTTAAAATGGCAGTACATAGTCCCAAGCTTATATGGCAGTACATAGACCCTAGTTCAAATGGCAGTATATAGACCCTAGTTAAAATGGCAGTACATAGTCCCAAGCTTATATGGCAGTACATAGACCCTAGTTCAAATGGCAGATAATAGATCCTAGTTAAAATGGCAGTACATAGACCCTAGTTAAAATGGCAGTACATAGTCCCAAGCTTATATGGCAGTACATAGACCCTAGTTAAAATGGCAGTATATAGACCCTAGTTAAAATGGCAGTACATAGACCCTAGGTCAAATGGCATTAGATACACCCTAGTTAAAATGGCAGTACATAGACCCTAGCTAAAATGGCAATACGTAGACCCTAGTTAAAATGGCAGTATATAGACCCTAGTTAAAATGGCAATACATAGACCCTAGTTCAAAAGACATTACATAAACCCTATTTAAAATGGCAGTACATAGACCCTAGTTAACATGGCAATACATAGGCCCTAGTTAAAATGGCAATACATAGACCCTAATTAAAAGGGCATTACATACACCCTAGTTAAAATGGCAGTATATAGACCCTAGTTGAAATGGCAATACATAGACCCTAGTGAAAATGGCAATACATAGACCCTAGTTAAATTGGCAGTATATAGACCCTAATTAAAATGGCAATACATAGACCCTAGTTAAAATGGCAGCATATAGACCCTAGTAAAAATGGCAATACATAGACCCTAGTTCAAATGGAAGATAATAGACCCTAGTTAAGATGGCAGTACATAGACCCCAGTTAAAATGGCAATACATAGACCCTAGTTCAAATGGCAGTATAGAGACCCTAGTTAATATGGCAGTACATAGACCCTAGTTAAAATGGCAGTACATAGTCCCAAGCTTATATGGCAGTACATAGACCCTAGTTAAAATGGCAGTATATAGACCCTAGTCAAAATGGCAATACATAGACCCTAGATAAAATGGCAATACATAGACCCTAGTTCAAATGGCAGTATAGAGACCCTGGTTAATATGGCAGTACATAGACCCTAGTTAAAATGGCAGTACATAGTCCCAAGCTTATATGGCAGTACATAGACCCTAGTTAAAATGGCAGTATATAGACCCTAGTCAAAATGGCAATACATAGACCCTAGATAAAATGGCAATACATAGACCCTAGTTCAAATGGCAGTATAGAGACCCTAGTTAATATGGCAGCACATAGACCCTAGTTAAAATGGCAGTACATAGTCCCAAGCTTAAATGGCAGTACATAGACCCTAGTTAAAATGGCAGTATATAGACCCTAGTTAAAATGGCAGTACATAGTCCCTAGTTCAAATGGCATTACATACACCCTAGTTAAAATGGCAGAACATAGACCCTAGTCAAAATGGCAATACATAGACCCTAGATAATATGGCAATATATAGACCCAAGTTCAAAGGGCAGTATAGAGACCCTAGTTAAAATGGCAGTATATAGACCCTAGCTAAAATGGAAGATAATAGACCCTAGTTAAGATGGCAGTACATAGACCCCAGTTAAAATGGCAATACATAGACCCTAGATAAAATGGCAATACATAGACCCTAGTTCAAATGGCAGTATAGAGACCCTAGTTAATATGGCAGCACATAGACCCTAGTTAAAATGGCAGTACATAGTCCCAAGCTTAAATGGCAGTATATGGACCCTAGCTAAAATGGCAGTACATAGTCCCTAGTTCAAATGGCATTACATACACCCTAGTTAAAATGGCAGAACATAGACCCTAGTCAAAATGGCAATACATAGACCCTAGATAATATGGCAATATATAGACCCAAGTTCAAAGGGCAGTATAGAGACCCTAGTTAAAATGGCAGTATATAGACCCTAGCTAAAATGGCGGTACATAGCCCCTACTTCAAATGGCATTACATACACCCTAGTTAAAATGGCAGTACATAGACTCTAGTTAAAATGGCATTACATACAACCTAGTTAAAATGGCAGTACATAGACCCTAGTCAAAATGGCAATGCATAGACCCTAGTTAAAATGGCAGTATATAGACCCTAGTTAAAATGGCAATACATAGACCCTAGTTCAAATAGCATTACATACACCCTAGTTAAAATGGCAGTACATAGACCCTAGTTAAATGGCAATACATAGACCCTACTTAAAATGGCAATACATACACCCTAGTTAAAATGGCATTACATACACCCGAGTTACAATGGCAGTACATAGACCCTGGTTAACATGGCAATACATAGACCCTAGTTAAAATGGCAGTATCTAGACCCTAGTTAAAATAGCAATACATAGACCCTAGTTAAATTGGCATTACATAGCCCCTAGTTAAAATGGCAAAACATGGACCCTAGTTAAAATGGCACTACATAGACAATAGTTAACATGGCAGTATATAGACCCTGCTTTGAATGGCAGTACATAGACCCTAGTTAAAATGGCATTACATAGACCCGAGTTCAAATGGCATTACATACACCCTAGTTAAAATAGCAGTACATAGACCCTAGTTTAAAAGGCAGCATATAGATCCTAGTTAAAATGGCAGTACATAGCCCCTAATTAAAATGGCATTACATACAACCTAGTTAAAATAGCATTACCTACACTCTAGTTAAAATGGCATTGCATAGTCCCAAGCTTAAATGGCAATATATAGACCCTAGTTAAAATGGCAGTGCATAGACACTAGTTCAAATGCCAGTACATACACCCTAGTTAAAATGGCAGTACATAGACCCTAATTAAAATGGCAGTACATAGACCCTAGCTCAAATGGCATTCCATACACCCTAGTTTAAATGGCATTACATACACCCTAGATAAAATGGCAGTACATAGACCCAAGCTTAAATGGCAGTATATAGACCCTAGTTAAAATGGCAGTACATAGACCCTAGTTCAAATGGCATTACATACACCCTAGTTAAAATGGCAGTACATAGACCCTAGTTAAAATGGCAATACATAGACCCTAGTTAAAATGGCAGTATATAGACCCTAGTTAAAATGGCAATACATAGATCCTAAATAAAATGGCAGTATATAGACCCTAGTTAAAATGGCAGTACATAGACCCTAGCTGAAATGAAAATACATAGACCCTAGTTAAAATGGCAATATATAGACCCTAGTTAGAATGGCAGTACATAGACCTTAGTTCAAATGGCATTACATACACCCTAGTTAAAATGGCAGTACATAGACCCTAGTTTAAATGGCAGTATATAGACCCTAGTTAAAATGGCAGTACATAGACCCTAGTTGAAATGGCATTACATACACCCTTGTTAGAATGGCATTACAAACACCCTAGTTAAAATAGTAGTACATAGTCCCAAGCTTGAATGGCAGTATATAGACCCTAGTTAAAATGGCAGTACATAGACCCTAGTTAAAATGGCAATACATAGACCCTAGTTGAAATGGCATTACATACACCATAGTTAAAATCGCAGTACATAGACCCTAGTTAAAATCGCAGTACGTAGACCCTAGTTCAAATGGCATTACATACACCCTAGTTGAAATGTCAGTACATAGACCCTAGTTAAAATGGCAGTACATGGACCCTAGATCAAAATGGCATTACATTCACCCTAGTTAAAATGGCATTACATACACCCTAGTTTAAATGGCATTACATAGACCCAAGCTTGAATGGCAGTATATAGACCCTAGTTAAAATGGCAGTACATAGACCCTAGTTCAAATGGCAATAAATAGACTCTAGTTCAAATAGCAATAAATAGACCCTTATTCAAATGGCAGTACATATACCCTAGTTAAAATGGCAATACATAGACACTAGTTCAAAGGGCAATACATGGACCCTAAATTAAATGACAGTACATAGACCCTAGTTGAAATTGCAATACGTAGACCTTAGTTCAAGTGGCAATACATAGACCCTAGTTCAAATGGCATTACATACACCCTAGTTCAAATGACAGTACATAGGCCTAGTTCAAATGGCAGTACACAGACTCTGGTTCAAATGGCAATACATAGACCCTAGTTCAAATCGCATTACATACACCCTTGTTCAAATGGCAGTACATACACCGTATTTCAAATGGCAGCACATAGACTCTAGTTCAAATGTGAATACATAGACCCTAGTTCCAATTGCAGTACATAGACCCTAGTTCAAATGGCAGTACATAGACCCTAGTTCAAATGGCAATACATAGACCCTAGTTAAAATCTATCGTGATTTGTTAACTAAACATTCGACTATAATATGGCAGACGCTTATAAATATGCACAACTATGTACGTGTTTTGTTCCAAGCTGATGGTAATAACTAGTCTGAAATAACAAAAACAGCATCCATGAGGCCGCGATGTTGTCATACGTAATGAGCTCTCTCTCCTAATAGGAACAAAATATGACTGCCGTTTTGTAATTATTACAGTGCACTCTTATTTAATCATTCCAAATATGTTCCGCTATAAGCATTGAATGAAATTTAAAAACAGATTTATACATGTTTGATACAATATATATCGACGCGCGGACGTAAGTGATGACACCATAAAATGTCTAACCTTGGTGTGCGATATGGACATGCGGAATGAACATTTCTATTGAACACCTGATCAATTATATAAGATTAAACGGGTATAAGATAGAATGCAACAATGCAGTTGAAGTCAACTACGCTGTCAAAGTCAAATGAAAGGACAATCAGGTAGATGGTATCGTGCGATGGTAGCTGGGAAACTTCAGATATGCAATAAAATTAACTCTTGTTCAACGAACTTTTGTATGGGATATATATCATCAAGAACACATACGGTACTGGTGTGTGACGGCGGGGTTGTTGTTGTTGGCAAACCGATTTGCGAATTGACTGATACGTTTGTGATTGTATTAACCATAGGTGTTTGCAACGGTGGAAAATTAGTTGGATGAACGTAAGAGTTGCACCGTTGATAGTAAGTCTTGCGTGTCTGAATTGCAGCGTTGTTCATTAACCTGTGATTAAAGTGAAAGAATACATTCTTTTGTTGGTTTGTTGTTGTTTTCTTTTTTAGTCTACAGCTGTAATTTCATCTTTGATTTAATTTCTGATAAAACTGTTTTAAGTTTCGACAGGTTCGGGGTTATCAGGTTACTATGGAGCTCTGTGCCGAAGTTGCTGGGTGTCGCTACTCTTCCACATTCGCTGGATTTCTATTCATAACTATTCTTTTAATATCTAGTTTAACCAATTTAGCGTCACTGGCAATAATACCTTATCTGGAATGACTTTGATGGTTGATATTTATAAAAGGCGACTTAAATAGTTCAAAACTGTTGCGGATGATCCTTGTTGTGCTTGCCAGATTGACAAATCAAAGATGACTGGACTTGATGCAGCTGCGCATGTGTTTCTGTTCTGTCATTCAAAAAGACGCAGGATTAAATATTGTTTCCTAGGGAATAGCACATTTATTTCGTGTTTAGAGCAGTGAGGAGAATGTAAAATGCAGTCGAAATTAGAGTCAAATTCGCTGTGTGGATCAAGTTTTAGAACGCATGTAATTCTGATTAGCAAACATAACTAGTCAAGTACATTTGAGGAAATGCGAGATACAAAAAGATGAGTACATTTATTGTGATTGTTATTACCAGCCATAGACGATGTATGTTTATGCTCTGTCACATGCATGTTCTTTGTTGGATGGACCCCAGCTATTTACATGGCCTGTATGACTTGTATCCTACATTTTCTGAAAAAGTAAAACGGAGAAAGTAGCCAAGCAGCTGCGATGTGGCAGCCAATTTCACCAGCGGAAATAAGGCTTCTTCGTTGCCATGATTTATTGGTTCAGAGGCTGTAGGTTGTCTTTTTTTTTTATTTTTTTACCAAAACCAGCCTTCTTCAGTTGCATTTGTTTTGAATTTACAGTTTGGAGTGCTTTGTAAAACGGGTCGTCTCTGATGGAGACTGGAAAGCCCTTGGCCTTTACTGGATAGACCTTGGCCTTTACTAGATAGCCCTTGCCTTTAAATGCCTTTCTTTGCTACTTTTATAGACCCTTGAGAGCACGGCTTATTGTATCAACCATTGATCTGCGAATAGTGATGAACATTTCTCCTAATTAACTCTTTAAATGATCAGAATGGTATTTTGAATAGGGTGTGTCTCAAGTTTGTATAGACATTGCGGATGTCACGTTCAGTCGTTGGCTTGGTTGAAAGCTTATTTTCTGACTCAGTAAACTCATCCACACCGTCAACTTTATCATCTCTGCTTTCAAATGGACCAAACAACTTGTTTAGTTCATCCACAGATAAATCTAAAAAAATCAAAAGCTCTTGTATCTGCTACATGAGAGTACTTTGTTTGTTTACAATCTAAAGTAGTTCTAACAGACGATACTATTATTAGACACACGTGTCGTGCAATATGAAACAATGCAGTATGGAAAAATATTGCACAATTCTGAGATAGTAAAATTAATAGAGATATAATAATACTGTTATATATATTTTTGTAACTCTTGGTACATGAATGTCTGTATTATGTGTAACTTTTGTTCAGGACAAGAACATGAAATTATTCTTGTTATATAAGGACTATCAAATTCATATTTTTCTAGAATTCCTGTGTTTGAAATATCACGTAAACTTCTGTAAATAAACAAAGAATCAATTAACCAAAGCGTTATCAAGATATACTTCAGATGGAATAGGAAACCAGTATAATACTCAAATCCTTGTGCAAGAATTCAAATCAATACACGATTTTTAATGTTGGACCATAACGTCGAAAAGTCAGGGTTGATAAATTTCAAGTATGAAAAATTAATTTCAAAATATAGTTATCATAGGTCATGAAGTTGGCAACGAAATTATATTTCCATAGAAAAATTAATAACATAATCGCAAACAATAATAGGTCGGGTGGGGAGGCTTATAATGAATTGAAGAAAAATGAATATGTATAGGTTATCAACAGAAAATATGATGTGCAGCTTTTAAATGATATTCAAAGAAGAAAGACAATTATGACAGGCAATCAACACGACGGAAAGAAACAAGCAACGGGAAAGGGTGCAGGAAATGCGTAAGAAGGGTGGTACTGAGACGACTAAACACGTGTCCATTGGATTAAACGTACTGCTGAATGTACAGCCAGTAAATTATTATTCCGAAGAACTGGAGAGCATTATACAATTATGCAAATGATGCAAATAACTTAGATCGACTTCATCCAATTATAACCAAGATATATATTAAAAATAACACGGCTTTTAAAGTGTTGGTATAAAGCAATTTGTGTTCCGCCCATGGCGCAATAATACGCTTATATAAATATTCTTGCAACTGTGTGCTGTCGAATCTAGATCTATAGAGCAACGATGAATTTCCACTCATTAATGATTAGTGAGTGACGAATGAAAATAACGAGAAAAAGTATTAATAATCACTGTTTTCTAAATGAATTTAACATGGTTCACACTTACTCAGCAAAATCCTTTCTTTTTTCCTTTCACTCTCTCCCTTCTCGTGCATAAAGTTCAAATTACGCAGAAATCTGGAGTGAGAGAGAAAAAGAATTTGGGCTGGATGAAAATCTTGAAACTAAACTTACACCAAGCAACCTACAAGAATATTTTCGTCCTAACTGTATGTGTACACTTTCCTTGGGATTTATCTAAAGTGTTTATTTATCAATTATAGAAAGTTGTAATAGCCTGACGACACTATACGGTACATTTCTTGGTTACGCATACTATAATGTATTTAATGCTTTACAATGTTCTAAAAATCGAGTATTATTAATTAAATATGAAAATGTCCAAAGCCTCTCTCTCTCTCTCTCTCTCTCTCTCTCTCTCTCTCTCTCTCTCTCTCTCTGGACCATCCTAACAAGATACGGGCGAAAATCCATGAAAAGACGAGTGTTGAGGATTTTCGCTTGTGTCATACAACGATTTCTCTGGACCTGTGAATGATGGTAAACGTTAAGTCAAATCGACTAAAGGAAAAGTGGAGAGAGAGAGAGAGAGAGAGAGAGAGAGAGAGAGAGAGAGAGAGAGAGAGAGAGAGAGAACACTGTTATGGTCGGTAGTAATGTTAAATGAAGCAGAATAGTGACTTAGATCAACTGTAAATACATTAAAATATTTTAATTACATCTCGCTGGTTCGTCGTTTCGTTTAGTTTCTATTCCACACTAATTTCCATGCGTCGTTCAGTGTTCAAGAAGCTAACCATTTGTTTGTAGTGCTCAACGTCTTTCATTAAAACCATCTTTCATGTTTAAATCATAAGTGTGTCTTATATTGATTTAATCAATATGAATAAAAATTGAAACTACAAAAAGAAAACAATCAACATATAAATATGCAGGGGTAATTGTGAATAGCCACAAAAGGCACAGAACAACATTTTGTAGCGGATACACTCGGCAGGGATTTGAGGAGTTCATTCACTCGGTCAATACACAGTTGCCTGAAGTCAATCTTAAAACCTTTTCAAAGGGCAAATATGTGCATTTGTATGTAATATCAATTAAATACATGTATAGCATATACGCTGTATTAATGATATACCACTCGTTGTATAAATTTTTCATTAAAAGGAAACTTGCTTTCCGAGTTTCCTTTTAATGAAAAATTTACACGTGTGGTATATTTACACATCTCGTGGTATATCACTGATACAGCGTACATATTATATATATATATATATATATATATATATATATATATATATATATGATTCAAATATAATCAATGTGATTAGAATAAATCCACTAAATCCACACAGAGCTCAAATTGTACTTAAGACAAGAACCGCATGCCATGATTTAAGGACATTAATGATGATCCTAATAGGTTCGTAGATTGTGGCAGAGACAGAATCATCACGTTTTCCCCATGTCTTTATCCAGCGATATTACTGTCAATCACTTGAATGAAATACTGAAATAAAGTTGTCTCGTGATGTGCGCCCAGGCACTAAACGTACCCTAACAATAATTCCCTGCTTGGTTAACTACTTACTGTTCCTATTGAAATTTCAAAGCCGCGTGATGCATTAAAGTCGACGTCAGATATGAGGGAAATACAAAAGTCTTGAGATGTATGATTTAGGAAAGAACCACCTTTAGGTTAAATGAGTTAACGATGACCCAAAAATGATAAATTAGGAAAGATACTGCGAAATGATGTATTCTGTAAAATATATTAGAAACAAATTCATAGATAAAAAAATAATCATCAAAATTTAAGAGAAAAAGAATGAAAAATTATGAAATAATGTGAGAATGCCCGTTATTAAGAAAAATTAATTTATGATTAAATGTTCTATACTAATCGATCAAACTATTAGGCATAATCCGTCTGATAGGGGTAAATGAAAGTGCAATAATGATTTCGGTGTTGCCTGAAATAGATATATCCCCAGAAAATATATCGGCAAGAGGCGGGAGCTGAATTAGATCCGGATGATAACGATTATAGAGATCTATTACCGGTTGCCGAACGAAGCAAGGCGACAATGGTAATGCCTGAACTATTGATTTTCCTTCCCAACGACACGGGAATGTAACCACGTCATTTAAAACCACGATGGACACTGTGTCAGAAATGATAGATCCAACTTTAAATTATCTAGAGCCCAATTCCTCTTATTCATTAATCCTTAGCGTCATGATTCCAATTTGACTTTAAACATGTTTCCTATCATTGTCGCTGAATTGTAAATGAACCTCTGTAGGACAGTATAAGCAACGAAGGAAATAAAAGAAATTAAAGCTTGTTTTGCATAAAATTAATTTTAGTTAAGACTTCCCCTGATTACTGCTCAACAAATAATAAATTTTATTGAGTATTCACATTGGTCTCTTGAACAATGACAAGAAAACAGCAAAATCTTTTGTGGAAAACGATCAGAATTATTTTGAAGATACAGTTGCGAATGGATAAGTAAGAGGTAGCGGTGGACTCTGGTTTTCTTCTTTGAAAAAAAAGGCTCGGAAGAATCATAACGTTGTTGTTATCGTCTTTGGGGATTTTATTTTCTTTAAAAGTTAGAATACAATAAACCTTTAGTAGGACAGAATTTATAATCGGTCAGTTGATCAAAATATAGCTGTCATCTATTCATTATCACCCTGGACTTTATTAAGTAATCTTTGAATTGTAGAAAACCATACGGTTAATTGTGTTAATCGACAAATATTCAGAAAGACACTTAATCGACGAATCGCAAAAATATACCGTTCAATATCTAAAAACATCAAAGTTAAACAGCTAAAAATAAGTGATCTGTAATGTATTTAGATGAGTATATATTGTATTACCTACGAAAATGTGTGTTTGTGGTTCTCTCCATTTTGTGTTAGAAATATATTACGCAACACCTGCAAACATGACTAAATACATGTCTGCAGATGTACCTGAACCAGACAATTATCTTGTTTGTAACATTTACGCTCTTCTTGAATGAGTTTCGATCCTCTCTTTGCAAGACAGACATTTGTCTTGAGCGCGCGCGTGCGTGTGTGTCTGTGTGCATCACATATCCAGTAACTTGAATTTTCAGTCTCTTTGTCAAATATGTAAGGCAATGGCAGCAGTCAAATAATAATGTATTATTGCCTTTCGAAGGAAACCCAGTTTCCTGTCACTGCTCTAAAATTGGAAGTAACGTACGCAAACATGCCTAAAACAAAAACAAATCAAATCAATAAATTTAATCCTGTCATCGCAGCGAACTGAACTATCAAGTTTCTCTGGATTTTACAGTTACAATTTTCTTGAACCAGTGGTCAGATAAAACTAAAGCTTGTAAAATGTATATAAATACAGCATATTTGCAACTAGTAGCAAAGGGCAGTTTTTCTATGTTTGACACACATAGTTCCTTACAAATGTAATGTGTCGTTTCATATAGTTTGTTTTTACCGTTATTCTGTGGTATCTACAGTGTGTCGTATTGGTTGTTTTGACGTTCTTTTCAATCTTTTTCGTGCACTCTATAGTGCATCTTTCAAAAAAAGCTTACATATAGAACCATAATGTGTGATGAAAATCAAAATATCATAGAAAAGCAATCGGTGTGTTCATTGTTCAAATATGAACATTGGTAAGGTGGGCAAAGCGAAATACGCCAAATTGGACAGATGATTTACAATTAGTTCCCGATAAATCAAACCGAATCTAAGAAAAATGTGCGCTCCTCAAAAACAATTCAAAATCAGAATTATTTTTCAAAAAGTATTTATGATGTCCTTCTGTAGTACACTGATTTAAAACTGATTATTTATGTCAACGCATTTCATTTGTGAACTTATAATTTGAATATCCTGTTGTATTCAAAATTCATTTCCACAACTCACAATCTATGGTGGTGTTCCTATTTCTATGTCACTGTCAATGAAACAAATTTAGCACTAAATGTGAATGGAATTAAAATACAGTCTTTAAGTTCAAATTGGTTTTATGTCAAATCCACTTTACCTAAGTTTCATATGCCAATGATGACAACAGTGTAACAGTATTCTAATGAACAAGTGTTTGAACAAAAATCCTGACAAGGTGTGTGTGTGTGTGTGTGTGTGACTTGCAGCAACCCAGGAGTGATGAGTAGGTATATTTGAAGCTTGGCGCGATTGTACCCGCAAGGTTTGTATGTATATCCCTTAAATACACAAGGTTTGCAAGCACACTTAAAGCTTGGATCGGTCTGGCACACAATGTGTGAACACATATCTAAGGGGTTAGAGTTAGGTACATAATGCTTGATTAGGGTACTGTACCAGAGTAATGTGACATAATGCTTGATTAGGGTGCTGTACCAGAGTAATGTGACATAATGCTTGATTAGGGTACTGTACCAGAGTAATGTGACATAATGCTTGATTAGGGTACTGTACCAGAGTAATGTGACATAATGCTTGATTAGGGTACTGTACCAGAGTAATGTGACATAATGCTTGATTAGGGTACTGTACCAGAGTAATGTGACATAATGCTTGATTAGGGTACTGTACCAGAGTAATGTGGAGTAACGCGCCAAAAGCAAACGTTTAGAACCGAGACTTGCACGTATCTAACATAACGAAATAAAGAACTAATATCTCTGTTCACCGTAGTAAAATATTTGCCATATTTCTCCGACGAAAAAGTCAAAGTTAAATTAACAGTACTGGTACACTTTGTGCTATACAGTAAAACAAATCTTAGCTAGACGAAAGATAATTCTTCTGTGAATCTCTGTATTATGATTTACATCATATATGCTGACTCCTTCTGGAAGTTTCATAGCACAACATCTGCCATGATCTTTCAGCCCTTCTAGTAAAAACTCTTCATCTCCAGGCTCAAATTATGTAGTCTGTCTCTATAGATCCCATAAATTGTAGAACAATTAATTCTATGTAATTCTACAAGCAAAAATGAATCAGGTGCAAAGAAAAGATTTCACTGAAAAGTGAATGAGTGTCCATGTAAAATTCACATCTGTATATTAATATTCTAGAAAGTGTGGGGCACTCCAGAATGTCACCCAAAGCATACGGATAGATAGATAGATAGATAGATAGATAGATAGATAGATAGATCGATAGATAGACAGGACACCATTAACTGTTGTCATAAACTTCCAATAAACAGCTTATCTGAATTATTTATTTCAAGTCAAGATGTAAATTCTAGTAATGGAAAAAGACAGACAAAAAGGACTATCTGCTTGTCAGCTGTATATTGTTGAAAGCCAGAGTTTTAAATTTTAGAGTTGCCACGAGATTTTTAAATGGAGCATTTCCTTTTCTAGATAGTGGCGTGACAAGAAAGTCTGGACTCCTTCCCATCCACCACCAACAAAACGTGCTTATGGGGCTCCCTCCGGATAGAAAAAAGTTGTTTCATGTAAATTTTGGGAAGTTGCTACACCACAGATTCTATGACTGTCCTTGGTTGATAAATGTTCTAGTCTTCTATTCTCCAAACTGTCTATGATACAGTTAAAGACAAGATCAGATACGCAAGCAAGTAATGGGACGAAGACATTGATTTATACACTCACGCTTCTTAGGAGGCCTTTCAGAAGTCAAATGTTGAAACACAATTCAATAAGATAAATTATGAAGTTATATTGGACACACTTTGCGACCAATTTGAGGAAATGTAGATGTCCACGTTGGCTTGATCTACAAGAATTGTAAGGTAAAAAACTCGTTCCCCAACAAACGAAAAAAAAACAAACCTCAATTTTATTTTTAAGTGGAACGGGTAGAATTCTTTTTAACAAACATGTAAAGATATTTTATGATATATTTAGTTATCAAGTACTTAAGTCACATATACTACAGATAAGTCATGATATATTTAGTTATCGCATACTTAAGTCACATATACTACAGATATGTCATGATATATTTTTAGTTATCGCATACTTAAGTCACATATCCTACAGATATGTCATGATATATTTAGTTATCGCATACTTAAGTCACATATCCTACAGATATGTCATGATATATTTAGTTATCGCATACTTAAGTCACATATCCTACAGATATGTCATGATATATTTAGTTATCGCATACTTAAGTCAAATATCCTACAGATATGTCATGTTATATTTAGTTATCGCATACTTAAGTCACATATACTAAGATATGTCATGATATATTTTTAGTTATCACGTACTTAAGTCACATATACTACAGATATGTCATGATTTATTTTTAGTTATCACGTACTTAAGTTACATATACTACAGATATGTCATGATATATTTACATATCGCATATTTAAGTTACATATACTACAAATATGTCATGATATATTTAGTTATCGCATACTTAAGTTACATATACTACAGATAGTTTATGGTATCTTTAGTACTTATGTAATTCACATATCCTACAGATATATCATTATATCTTCGGTAATCGCATGCTTACGTAAATCACATATGCTTCAGATGTGCCACGATATCTTTAGTTATCACCTGCTGAAGTATTAATTATATGTTACAGATATGTAAGCAAAGATACAGGTAAAAAAATCTCTACTTAATTGTCACTTGACGTAAGTGGTGACAAGGGACAGCATAGTTTGTCAAACTGTGCAATTTTATCGAAACCGATTCCAAAGTACAAAACTTATAAGAATATTTTATTATGTTGTTCTGTGAGAGAATACTCTGGCAGTAAAACAGTATTCGTACAATACTGAATCCCGGAAAGATCTCACACAGGATCACTCAATCCGGCACAGCCTCATCTATATTGGATCTACATACTTTGAAATGGGGAGAATTGCAGAGACAGTGCAGAAGCGCAAACAACGTAACTATCCGAACTGCAGCACGTCCTCTGTTGATCAAGCAAGCATCTCCTGTCAAGTATGCCATAAACATTTCAAAGCACAAATTGGCCTGATCAACCACTCACGTACTCACAGAAACTAAACCAGTTAGTGATGTCATGGTCATCTTCGAACTCGAAGGACGAACAGCATTTGCACTGTTACGACTATGTGGTCATAAACTAAGTAATAGAAAGAAACAAAACCAACAAGTTTTGTAAAACTTAACAAATAATTTAATTATCAAAGTTATAACTGAAAATGTGAGAGCAACGTACAGTATTGTGAAGTGAATCCAAAATAATCCCGAAAAAATTATTTTAAAGTCCAAAAGACTGAAAAGTTCCGTATAAATTTCAGAAACGGAAATGTACTGGTCGGCCTGGAATCGTGACGATGTCAAAATGGCGTTGCCCAGAACTCCTCTTAATAATTCACAATACTTCCAAAAATAGTATTATATTCTAATAAGCACTTTATATTTCCACTTAACAGTTCAAAGATTATTTTACCTCAAATAATATAAAAGTACAACATAAAACAAGTCAGCAGACTTGATGATACAACAGGAACGCAAAAAGTAAGAATGACTTCCAAAATAGGAATGAAAATCAGACTGATCAGTTCTCTCCTTATATATACCTTCAAAGTGTCTATTACGACTATATGTCGCAAAATACCCCACGTGACAGATCAAAATTACTAAATCTAATATTTCAAAATACTTGTTTATGTGACCTAACTCATCCAATATAAATTAACATAATTGTTCTAAGATACCACCTGACTGATCTGTCCAATGGGGAAAAAAGGCTGAATCTCATAAACATATTTACTAATAATTTTATTATTAGTAACTGTCAACACACACGTAAGCATATATTTATAGATGCTATGTAGTTTTACGTTCTTTATTATCTTAAAATGGACCCTTTGCACGTACAAAATCCAGCTATAGATAATCACTACAATTTACAGCAATGAATAAAAATTACAAAAAATTAGACAAAATTCTCTACCAGGAGTTACCAAAAATATAGATATACATCACAGTACAATAAACTACCACATACAAAACTGCAATGAACAATTTAAAAACAATTTACTCAAAATGCTAATAGAAATGAATACTGAAGCCAAATTATATTTAAAGATAAAACAAAAACTATCGATTAGTAAATATTAAAAAATATTTCTTACATCTTTGAACTTACTGATTAAGTAACTCAACAAGCTCTTTGTTTCCAAATATCGTCGAATGGTGTTATATTTCCAAATCAGACAATAACATTTCGCACGTGGCCATATCTGAAGAGCCATACTAAACATAGGTTATGAATGCATCCATGAAAACTCTTCATACCTTTTGATTACTCTTCATGCTATACCATCTATGGCATCCTTCAAACATCTAAACTATGTAACAATTCTAAATACTGTACTTGCTAAAAGAGACCAACCAAGACTAAGTTATCTATGCCCTCGTGTTGTAATGCGTCTAAGTTTTTCTTGTTTGTTTCTTTTTTCCAGAATGAATTATTGATCAGCCAGATATTAACATTAGCCCGGCAACTAAATAATTCAACGTTGTTGAAATTTAGTGGGGCTTCAGTAAGAAAAGAACCACTTATATTATTTGATATAATACAAATGAACGATAATCAACGTTTACTTGCTGCGGTTTATAAAGATGTCAAAAGAAAATTTCAGCAAATTCTAGATACTGTCGGTATTCCGGGCCTTTACCAAACTCTCACAAGATTTTCGATACTACCAGTATTCCGAGTCTTAACCAAACTCTCACAGGATTCTCGATACTACCAGTATTCAGATTCTCGAAACCCTTGGAGATAATACACTCAAAATGGGTATACTACTTCAAATAGCATATCGTGCATGTAGCACATCAAAGTCTAAGAAGTTTATGACACATAGTAAATAAAAAGTCAACAAGGTCCTTGGAGTTATATTCCTACAAATCAAAATAATGAGTTTTCGACCCTGAGATCGAGTTTCGTGCTTACAATTATTCTGGAAAAGCTCTTTGGTTATTTTTATTTGTTGGAGTTTTTCTATGCCAAGTTGTCGTTGTTGTTGTTGTTGCTATTGTCTTTTTTACGCAGAGATAATTGCTAGCATAGTCAGAAAAGGAAATTTTTAATATCTGCCAGGTATTTCTCCACGATAGATCGCTTGTTATCTACTCTTGAAGAAATCAACTGCACTGTAAATGACAAATCAAGCTACCGCCGTGTCTGGATTAACGTTGGACAGGATCAACTACTCCTAAGAGGCATATATGACTACTATTGTCTCTCACTTTATAAAGGTCATCAGGTGTTATACTCTTGTATGAAAATATGAATAATTTTCTAAATAGAATCTAGCTATATATGCGGCTCTTGGAAAAGAAAAAAAAATCAAGAAATAGTTATAATTGTTATTTGTTGGATGTATTGCACAAAGAGTGGCTTGGAACAACATGCCATTGTTTACATAAATACCGTCAATTAATATGAATATGTTAATGTGGGCAATGGGGGTGGCCTGTCGCACAAGTTCTGCGCATGAGAAAATGGAAACATAAAATTGTTTGATATTATTACTGATATTATCACGTTTAATCGATGGATGTCATATGAAATTAACAATAAGTAATTAATATCTGTATACGGTTAAATTTTAACTTTCATCAGTTCTAATTTGGAAAACGTTCTGTGGTAGGCAATGGCACGATCCTGTGCAGTGAATAGGCCTACTAGTTACAGTTCTAACAAAGTGTGTAGTGTCTGAGGAAATTTCTAATTCATGACTTTCTTGTAAACGTCCAGGAAATTGGCAAGTGTATATATCACTGGTGCAATTGTATGCTACATGGAAATCTTCTTGTGGAACTGCATGTTTACTGATAAACGAACCACTCTAGTTGGTAAGTACAGTAGATTTCATTTGCAATCGCATTATTTTATTTGATTCAACTGGGGTGGATTGTGGGTATTTGACATAGTTAGAAGGGGGCGGATTGTGGGTATTTGACAAAGTTAGAAGGGGGCGGATTGTGGGTATCTGACAAAGTTAGAAGGGGGCGGATTGTGGGTATTTGACAAAGTTAGAAGAAACCAGTCTGACTTAATACATTTCTGTTTTTGCCGGCTTTGCAGTAGCTCTTGAGAGTTTGGATTTGTGTAGCTAGTGTTGTATATTGCCTGTGTGTCTTGAGTTCCATCAAATACCTCTCGTGTGTGTGTGTGTGTGTGTGTGTGTGTGTGTGTGTGTGTGAAGATGTTTCGTTTGGTGTTATCAAAGTTGGAGTGACATTAAGTCGCTTTTGAAGTGAATTTCATTTTGTTAAACATCTGTTGTTGTTCTTGTTCTTGTTGTTGTTGGATTTTATAACGGTAAAAGACAACAACGGTTCTTATTTTTATAAGTAGTTCCTACCTCGTGTTCACCATGACTGAGACGACTGGAAACGTAAGGTTAGCGAAAAAAAAGTAAATTTCTCTGTCGCATGGGTGAGAAAATTAACTAGTATACACTAAAAATTTCACTAATGATGATCATTTAAGCGGCTAAGGTTTAATGACACGACATGAAAACTGACACTCCTTTAGAATTCTGCTTTAAACTCTACAACGGCGCCTTATGTGTCTATACTTTAGAACAAAGTAGCTGACCTAACAACCACTGCTTTTCAACGCGTGTTCAATTATATGAAGTAATCGTATCAAACTTCTTTATGTTTTTTGTCTGTATCGTCTCCGGAATTATTTCGGAATTTTTGTAATGTCACGAATGTATCAGAAGCGTTATGGCGATGTCAAGGAATTTGGCACGGTTTACAAATAACCCGCCTTCAAATTTTATCTTAGTTGTTCGTACAAAATGCTTTTAAAAACAAAGAGCAGAATGTCATCAATTTATATTTTTAGGAGCATAAAATTGTAACTCGCAATAGATTTTCTTAGGTGAAATTTTTATCGTCATCTTATTAAATCGGGAAGCCTAAACACATTCCGGCCGACCAGAGAACAAGGAGGGGCTTAATAAGAATTCATCAATGATAATGATCTCCGCATGACTGGTCTCGTAAGTATGACATGCATTTGTATGTCAATTTTACATGCGTTCTAAATCAAGCGTGCGATAACTGAAAGGTTGACTATGATAGATTCAGAAGAGAAACTTTCGGGCTGTTTCGATCTAGATATTTTTAGTAGTACACAGATCATATAATCTAATCGTCGATCCAGAACACAGTTTGGCGTGGTAAGGTTCGGTGCATGGCTAAAAAAAATATGTTACAAGTTTGAAGCTGCATTTTACATTTTGGTGGAAAGTAACTTTTACGCATAGAGGACTGCCGAGTACCTCCGTAATATATTGTTTTTATATTATTATGTTACGATCTTTTGGAAAATTGCAACGGTAAAATCATGCACATTTTAAAGACAGGAACAAAGCATAGATATTAACAAAACTAAATAAAATTAATTATATAAATGTCTTGGAAAGCCACATACTTTCTTTTCTCCGACTTTTGCTTGAGAATATAAATCTTACCCAAAAAAGATTATGAATATACTAACAATTTTTTTTTAAAAAAAACCTATCTAAACTTCTCAACTACTATATAAACCACATTATTACATAGTAATCGGGAATAATTTGTTTGATTCTTTTCTTGCAAGATACATTTGCGTCTTACCACCTTTTTTTATCACTGTTTCATTCACATCAGCCTCTCACCACCCGCTTCATCACTGTTTCATTTACATCAGTCTCTCACCACCTGTTTCATCACTCTTTTATTTAAATCAGAGTCTTACCACCTGCTTCATCACTGTTTCATTCACAAAAGCGTCTTACCACCTGCTTTATCACTGTTTCATTCACATCAGCGTCGCACTAACCTGCTTCATCGCTGTTCATTCACATCAGCGTCTTACCGCCTGCTTCAGCACTGTTTCATTCAATCAACGTCTTATCACCTGCTTCATCACTGTTTCATACACATCGCCGTCGTATCAATTGTTTCATCACTTGTTTCATTACATCACCGTCTTATCACCTGCTTCATCAGTGTTTCATTCACATCAGTGTCTCACTAACCTGCTTCATCACTGTTGATTCACACCAGCGTCTTACCATCTGCTTCATCACTGTTTCATTCACATCAGCCTCTCACAAACTGCTCCATCACTGTTTCATTCATATCACCGTCTTACCACCTGTTTCATCGCTGTTTCATTCAA
The DNA here is from genome assembly GCA_016617855.1 of Megalonaias nervosa. NCBI lineage: Eukaryota > Metazoa > Mollusca > Bivalvia > Unionida > Unionidae > Megalonaias > Megalonaias nervosa. Next base: position 6,504 of record JAECUM010003459.1, on the reverse strand, counting down.
TCAGCGTCTTATCACCTGATTCATCAGCGTTTCATTCACATCAGCGTCTCACAACCTGCTTCGTCACAGTTTCATTCACATCAGCGTCTTACCACCTGCTTCATTACTTTCATTCACATCAGCGTATTACCATCTGCTTCATCACTGCTCCATAATCACCGTCTTACTAGCTGCTTCATCACTGTTTCATTCACATCAGCGTCTCACCCCTTGTTTCATCACTGTTTCATTCAATCAGCGTCTTATCAGTAGTATATGGGGATACCGACGGGACCCTACTTTGTACTATGAGGACAAGATTTACCGGGACAAAATATCACCCTGGGATACTATAGGGACAGTGGGAATTTGAACAGGTAGGATGACGTCACAGTACTAGACACTTGCAACAATGTAGCAAGTACCGTGGCGTCATACCACCTGTTTCATTTCTATACAAAGTTTAATGCATTCGCGTTCGTGTCGAATAGTATAGTATGTTTTATGCATTCGCGTTCGTTTCCATAGATTGATGAACATCAATCTATCCTACCCAAATTATACAACCGACTAAAAAAAAATTTTAGGTTAAGAGAATAATGTTTGTGGGAGTTAAACATAAATTATACAATCGAATAAAAATTTTTTTTAGGCAAGTAAGAATAAATCTTTTCGAGGCAGTGGAGTGGCCCTGAAAAGGGCCTTTGGATTTCTTTTTTGTCTTCTTCTAAGTTCTTCTTTTCCTCCACCAACTTCTTATTTTCTGTCCTACACTTTTTTCACCTCCACTTTTTGTCTTCTTCTCATTCTTTTCCTCCTCCTCCTTTTTTTCCATCTCCTTCTCTTTCTCCTCCTTCTTCCTCTTTCATTTTCTTCTTCCTTTTCTATCTTTTCATTAAACTCCCTCATGCTCCTTTTGTCTTCTATATCTTCCTTTTCGTCCTTTACAGTCCTAATCATTTCATTTAATATATCCTTACTTCTCTTTAAATTATTAATTTCCATGCTTAGCCTATGGGGACTATAAGCCCCAAACTGCATTCGGACTAGCATCTCCTCCACCATTCCTAAGGTGTCCACCATCTCCTGCAATCTAATCATTCTCTCCATGTTGCTCGCCATGTTGTATTCTGTGTAGAATGGCGCGAATGACGAGCGCTCTGATTTATATCCGTGGAGCACGGACGTGAAGGAAAACATCCCTTACACTCACCTCACATATTATATACTATCCACACACACGAGCGAGAATGCATTAAACACACCATATAAACTATCCACACAGACGGGAAGAGAATAAAAAACATACCATACCTACTATCCACACAAACGTACGCGAACGCACAAAACACATAATGCCTACTATCCACACAAACAACCGTGAATGCATAAAACACACATATATACTATCCACACAAACGTACGAGAATGCATTAAACACACCATACCTACTATTCACACAAACGTACGAGAATGCATAAAATACACACATAAATACTATCCACACAAACGAATGAGAATGCATAAAACACACCATACCTACTATCCACACAAACGGACGCGAATTCATAAAACATACACACTATACTATCCATACAAACAAACGCGAACGCATAAAACACACCATATCTGCTATCCACACAAACGGACGCGAACGCAAACACACACACACACACACACACACACACACACACACACAATCAGTAAACTAGTTTATAGTCACACTACTTTACATTCACACAAATTGGCAAATTGAATAGTCTCTTTTCTAGAGATCTGGTTAGCCCTGAGAAGAGCTGTTTTTTCTATAACTTCAGATGCACCTGGCTAATGGTTACACCTCCCAGGTCTGGCTCCACAGACACAACGTCTGCTCCAGTCATTCTCCCAATTAATGCGTATGATTCCGAGCGCAGATGGGGCTTGAGTGGCCTCATCATGCCAGTTTTCAGTTTGAGGGATAGTGAACACTTGTTGTTCCCTCTGTCTTCTTCTTCTATGCCACACACGGGGATGAGGTCTCTGTGGCTCCCACTCTTGCCGCTGTCTCTCCAATTCCTCCAATGCTTCTTGCTCCCAGTTTGTTTTCTGCCTGGGGGACAGCGGTTCTTGGTACTGGTGGTAGAGGCTGTGGCAATCTTTGTTGTGGAAGTGGTGGCTGTTGAGGCGTTGGTGTCCTCACCTCAGGCTTGACCTCACACACAGGTCTTAGCATGAGGTGAGGCAAGATCCCTTGCTTCTTTTCCTTCTCCTCTTCTTTCTTTTTCTTCTCATCCTCCTCTTCAAGCCTGGCTTCTTCGGCTATAGCCTCCATAGCCAGTTCATCTAGCAACCGCCTGGCATATTCCAGGAGAATCAGGAGTTCTAGTAGTTTCGTTAGTCTTGCTCATTTCGTTGCAGTTGCTACGTCAACGCGGGAAGTCATACTGACGAGGCTCTGCTTTATATTCGTGGAGCACGGACGTGAAGGAAAACATCCCTTTCACCAAAACTTACCATAATAAAAAAACATGGAACGCGCGGACCTAAAAGAAACACTCACGTTGACTTTTTTTACTTACAAACACAGACATATATTACAAGACAGAGAAAGTAAGTGCTTATAGACACACTTCTATTGTTTTTTTAAAAACATAAACACACAACTTTTTTTGGCAATTTGAATTAGTATGTCTTTTCGAGAGTATTTGGGTAGCCCTGAAAAGGGCTGAGTTTTTTTTTTGTTGACGGGGAATGATGGCAATCATTTTTTTTTTTTACTGTCTAAGATTGCGTCCTCGTCTGGTGGCAGGCTTTCCTATACGATACGGTCTGCTTCTGAGGAAAGAGAAGGAGAACTCCTTGGTGTCCACACAGCAGTCGACAAAACCTCTGTCTGGTTCTTCCTGCTGCTGTTGCTGCTGCTGTTGTTGTTGTTGTTGTTGTTGCTGTTCTCTCTGCTTCTGAAGTCTGTACTTCTCTGTCCATTCTTCTTGTTCTTGTTTGATTTCCTCTATGAAAACCTCTTCTACTAGGTCTTAGGCTATTGCTAACATCCTGACATTCTCTATCTCTTCAGGTTTTGGTATCAGGTTTAGCCTGACACGATGTAAATTGACGTAAGCTTCGTTCAGCTTGGCTAGTCTGGAAGGCATGTTCATAGATAGACGAGTCAACCATGGATGGCCAGACTGGAGACTGACCCGCTTTATATGGTTCAAACGCGGACGCGATAGAAAACATCCCTACTAGGGTTTTTTGTTCGGTCGAAACGTTATGATAGCGAAATGTCATGGTGAGGGATAAAGAGAAGTCAAAGAGCATACATTCACAGTCTTTTTTGAAAACAAACGACAGACACATGTTTTCAAAAACAACATCTTATTCAACAAACAACTAACAATTAACAATAAAATTAAATAAACTATTTTTGAAAAGGTTGACAACGTTGTCAAATCATGTGAGATTTCCACTGATGGAAGTCATGAGGCCATTGATGTACACTACGTTTCCTAGCTAAAGACAAAAGATAGCCATAATGGTCACAAAACCATCGATCTACTTTCTCATCGTTTCTAGAAGAGTTACTATCAAAATAAGTCACTAAATGTTCTAAAGGATGTCCAAGACTGCGTTGATGAAGCAAATACACACAATATTGTCCACACACCATGGAATCTGTGCCTTGTAATTTCATATTATTGTATCGTGTCGTCTGGGCATTTCTTCTCATAAAGTCGATGATGTCGTCTTCCAAAGGGGGTAATTCATACGAATCAAGATACTCCACACAATCCTCTTCAGGGAAGTAGACGGCGACCCAGTGAGTTCCTGAGAGATGACTGTCGTCCGTGTTGATGACATAAGTTTGATGGTCTTGAGGTTTGCGATGAGGTAGTTCATCTTTAGCGCACACGACAGGATTCCAAGAAGCAGTGTACGAACTGTTGTTCAAAAGGTAATGAAGTTCACAGGTATCCATTTTTTCATGTTGTTTTTTCACAGGTAATGATAAGTCATCAATTCAATTCTGACTTTTTGTTTGAAAAGCTCTGCCAAGTAGCCGTTTCTTCGCTTCGTCTCCGCACTCTGGGCTAAGAGAGATTCAGTGCGATAGATCTCTAGAGTAGACAATGGTGGGCAGGAATGATCACGCAAGCCTTTATACTACTCATGCAACACTGTTTCTTCCGAGTTGAGACTCCAAGCTTCGTCCAGATACTCGTCCAATTTTTCTTCTTGACTCATCATCAAACATTTATCGTGTTGAACTTGACTGGGATGATCGTTTTGACATCCATAGCAATCTTTCTTACTCAGTTCCATAATTGTATCCGCCAGGTGTTTGGCAAAACAGGACACTAAATGTTGTTCTTGTTCTGGCTATCTGGACGTGACCACTACGTCCTCTTTGTCTTGGTCTTTGGGTTCTGTTTTCACGCTATCCTCCCATTCCATTTCCAAAGATTCTCTACCTTTCCATGAGGGATAAGAGTCTTCCATAGTTTCTAATAGTCTAGAATGACTTCTCTCAAACTGTTGATTTCGATGGCATTATCAAACTCGGCATACAAGATGACGTTGACCGTCTCAGTGAGAGCTTCTGCAAACTGAAGTTCCACACGTAGTTGACCGGATTTTATAGGGTGGAAATGTCCCTCGTCGCTGCCTTGGTCTGGAGTGAAATCAAAGGCCCACAAAGTGTAACCTCCTACATAATCTTCGTACGATATACCGCGACTGGTGTTGGTTCCTAGTTGTCCAGTAGCTTCGTACAGGGACAAGTACGATCTCAAGTAATTTTTCTGGGTAAAGTTAGGTTCGAAGGGTCTGGTACACAAGGTCTTGCCATCTCGACTCACTTCGATCTTGGACAGTCTGTAGTGCTTAAACTGGAAAGGATTTTGATTGTGGGCTCCGTCGAGGGCTGCAGTACTGACGATGCCAACGATTAAACGTTTGGGTAACTGTCCTTGGAACAGATGATCTTCGATCTTGGATCGGAGTTCAGCGGCAATGGTGAACGTTTTCACTTCTACGCGTCGTATCGGATACTTGGCGGTCGTTCTGCTCAATGTGTGACTGATGTCGTTTTCCGCTTTAGGTAACACTTCTACGTAAAGTCTGGCTTCTTGCACGTAAAGTCTGGCTTCTTGGATGATGGTTTTGTACTCATTGGCATGAGCCATCAAATGGAAAGCGACACTGCTGAGATTTAGTCTCAGACGTATATCCACTCCGTTGAGCAAATACTTTTCTTGCAACCACATGTCCAAATGCAAACGATCCATCAGTTCTAAACTTCGACCTTGCAGGATTTTCTTTCGACGGTCGTTAAAACCCACATTGTGAGGATTGTCATCTGCTGTCAGGGCTGTGTCGTTAAACGTGTCCTCACCTGAGGGGTCAGGTTTCCATACCACGCAAGCGTCCAGATGAGTGTTCTTGACCTCTTTTCCGTACGTCAAGAGATTTTCTAGGTACGCTCGGTAAGGGTAAGTATCCATGCTACTGCTGACGAGTTTGTTATTCAAGTACAAATCCACTTCGCTGAACAAGGAATGCATGAAATTGTTGACGGAAACTACTCTGGCATCGGCACCCGGATTGGTCTGGTCCGTTTGGATCACTTTCAGTTTCAGATACAAGTAACTGCTATTCAGATCGATGTAATCTTCGGTTTGTCCTTTGATTTCAAACTCGATGGGAGCTGAATCAGTCAAAGAGGAGACGGAATGAAATTCGACCCATTGGGATTCTTGCATCGTCATCATGGTGGGTGGCATGGCAAACAGATCCAGTTCCGACTTGGAACAAGCGCAAGACTCTCGGTGTATCATTTTTCTCTGATTTAATAATCAAAAACGTCTAACTCTCGGACGGTTTTTCTTTTCTTAGTCTTTCTAGCTCTAGGGGTGTGAAGTCCTCTGAATGGGTGTTTTCGTCGTCTTTTTCTGCCTTGTCCTTGCTGTGGCGTCAGGGAAGCAGGAATGCCTGACTCAGCATCGCCCAGGGCATTTGTAGGAGTTTTGCGTCGACCCAAAATGTCTTTGCCCATTTTAAACAAGACATTTTTGCCTGCTCTCAAGAGAGCTTCTTTAGGATTTTGTTTGTCAATGATGACATTTTGGAGAAATTCTTTACCTTGCGTCAACGCGGCATCTTTCAAGGCGTGCAATCCCAGTGTCACCATCGGTTTCAAAACGGGAGCCACCGAACGAAAGGCTGATTTTAGCATATTTTCCAAACCAAGTCCTCGCTGTCGAGCGACTCCTTGGTACACAGGATACATGACTGACAAAAGATTAGAGTAATCGTTTTCGGAAATGGAGTTTCACTGTGACTTTCCTTTTGGTGAATGTAATATTTTGTCCAAGATCTCCTTTTATAGTAATGTTGACAGTGTCGAAATACGACTTACTAACGGGCAAATAGTGAGGATGTACAAATTCGCGGTGAACGTGATAGGTGTTTCCACCTTCCTCGTCAGCGTTCGTTGCAAGCAGCAGAGAGGGTGAACCCTACAAATTAATCTTCGAGCAAATA
>JAECUM010003458.1:0-82218 GCA_016617855.1 Megalonaias nervosa | reverse complement strand
AAAAGAGAAAAAAGAGAAGGAAAACCGAAAGAGAAAAGAGGAGTTTGAAAGACTAAATCAAAACTGGATGAAGGTACAGGAAAAGTTTTGAGAGTTGGGACATCCTGACTGGATTCCAGACGAAGAAAAGAAAACGAAGAAGAAGGAAATTCATGGAAAGGTGAAGAGCTGGTGGAAAAAATGGAGACAATAGAAGAAAAACCCAAAGGCGCTTTTCAGGGCTACTCCACTGCCTCGAAAAGATTTATTCTTTCTTGCCTAAAAAAAGATATTTTTATTCGATTTTATAATTTATATCTAACTCCCTAAAACATTATTCTCTTACCTAAAAGATTTTTTTAGTCGATTGTATAATTTGTTTATGATAGATTGATGTTCGTCAATCTATAGAAAAAGAAACGAATATATAAAACATACTTTACTATCCACTGACACGGACGCGAATCATTCAAACTTTATATAGAAATGACACAGGTGGCATGACGTCAAGGTACTTGCTATATACTATCCACAAATACAAACGCGAATGATTCAAACTTTATATAGAAATGACACAGGTGGAATGACGTCACGGTACTTGCTATATTGTTGCAACTGTCCAGTACCGTGACGTCACCCTACCTGTTCCATTCCTTTTGTCTCTATACAAAATTCTCATTGTCGCTATACAGTCCCAGGGTGTTGTCGCTATACAAAATTCCCATTGTCGCTATACAGTTCCAGGATGATTTCTTGTCGCTCTAAATCGTGTCACTATACGGTCCCCGGAGGGGGGGGGGGTCTGCAATGTATTTTCGCATTGTCGCTATTGTATCCTACTACACTACTTAAGAGTTCCTGTAGATTGTGTAGGATCTATAAATAGGTGTTGTCAAGTTTCTAGTAACAAAACTGGTTTAAAAGTTGCGGTTTTTTCTTGGATAGATTGGTCTGGTGGGTTGTTAGAAGAATTATGTTCTTTCCCATTGGATGGGTCAGTCAGATGGGTTCTTTTACAATGTGGTGTGTTTGCAAAATGTCATGTTGTTTGTAGCATTGTTTACTGTTATATTCTGGCAGAATAATATAATTATTATTTTTCCTGTCCCAGAACTTATGGTGAAACCTCCTTTCACTCAGGTCATGTGTCCAACGACTTAAGAAACAAAAAAATTTGTGTCGAATTTCCTTCCACTCTCCTGCCAGTGCTTGTTGTAATAACATAAATAAACAAAACTCTTATCTGATAATAAAATAAAACAAAATGACCTTATATTATCGTATTTTCCTCTTTGTTCATCATGCGCAGTTTATCAATGAAAAAAAATATATCCACGAACTCCATATTTATTGCGTATGCATCCATCCTTCAGTGTGTATCAATTATGTCAAATAACACATGACACATTGCACATTGAGATAAATAGAGAACAGTGAATTGTGTTTTATTAGTACTCTAAGGTTTTAATACATTATCAGACTGAAAACTAGATCCAACAAAATTGGAAATGAAAGAGAGGGAAGTATCATTTGATTCCTTGAGGCACCTATGATTTACAAATGAAATGGTGCAGGTGCAAACTAACAAAGATTGTAAGATATCCAGATTAACTATATGACAATTTCTCACAAATAAAAATAATTATTTGAAAATACATTCACTCACAAGTTTTTTTTTTCTTCTGCTCAAGTACACTATTGACTCTGTTGGAAAGAGTACATTGGTTATTTGACTGACACCCATCATTAAGTAATGTTAGGATCTCGCAAAATTCAACAAATGTTTGATTATTTTTCTTATAAAAGTTGAAAATTTCAATCACAATTCCATTTGACAGTCTGTCAATTGTTTTACAAGATTTTGAAGCTATTGTATCAACACTTATGCCTGCATTTTGGCAGTAAGGGCCAGGAAAATCCACACTCTCATATTTCTACACTGAAAATGAACAACAAAAAATGTTTTAGGAACAGTTAAAAAAATATATATATATTTCATCATCTAAACTTGCAGAGCAGTACTTTATCATGGTACAAAACGTAGATCTGTAAATCACGTTTTCGTACTCTATTCGTACCACCTATCTTTGCGAGTTATTTGGTTATATTTCGTTTACAGAGATTTGATTTTATTATTAAAATTTTAAAACATCATTTGGCATTAATTTGTATTTAGATAAACGTTTTGAAGAAGAAAAGTAGTGTAAAATAATTCAAGAGTAAATCTGTCAAATCTACATAAACATGTCAACATGAGGACAATCATTTATATGATAACATTTACGCTATATTTCAAAAAAATATTTAATAACTGCAAAATAATTACCTACCGATACAAAAACATTCAAACAGCGTACATAAAGCACAGCATTTGTCTTGTGATCGCCGATTTTTCACATAGAAGTTAAGTTTATCCTCGCGAATCCAATATGGCGACTTCGCCCACATGTCTTATAGAGGTCAGCTTGTGAAATACGTACTTTTAAAATTAAATGCGGGTACTTAAATATACGTTCCGAAAAACAAATTTGGTATCGAAAGAACGTTTAGAATGTGTGTTTTGTAACGGTATATTGAAAATTGAAATATGACATTCGTGAGTTGAAACAAATTAGCGAGACTTTAAGGACTATTTTCTCAGCACAGGGTCATCGTATACAAATTTTCAAAACACCATCGGAAACGTCATTCATTCCTCATTCAACTGACGAATACCTCATTAATATTCATGAAGTTCTAGTGACCCGCATTTCCAAAACAAACACTGGTGTCAACCCACACACACATGAAATAGCAATTAACTGAGAGCCGACAATTTTGATAACTGATTGATGATTACATGACAATATGGTTATACAACGAAATGTACATATTAATGAATTTTATATGCTTTTGTAGATAATTTAAATCCCTTTTAAATAAAGTTTTTCTTCATAAAAATGTTTTTATCAATATTGATTTTAATACAAATTTAGCACACACAGTATAAGAAAAAATCAATTTTCACCCAGTTTACTGATACGGAATAGGCACTGTCGGGACCCAGGTGCAATGTCAGAAAGACAAAAAGTGGAGATCTACTTGTTGGTCTACTCAAGGGATAGTTTTACATCAACTCCAAGCATGACTGTATACCGTTTATGCATCCAACATGGGGGGGGGGGGACCTCGAGTGGCCAAGTGGTTGAAAGCGCTCACCGTTATGGATCACTGCCATCGCACCACTCTCTGCGTGGGTTCAAGTCTTGGGTTCAGCCAATGTGGGTATGTGAGAAAGCTTGCCAGTAGCTTCACGTGGGCCGGTGGTTCTTTCCGGGGTTTTCCTGGGTTCTCCTGCACCATTTATACTGGCCACCATGTATAGCCTATCTTGTGTTGAAAAATGATGTTAAACCCTTAACAACAGCAACAAATCCTACATGTAGCGGGCATATAGTGAAATTTCTTTAAAATTTTATTTTGTTTATTTGAAGATAACTGAAAATTGTGTTTTCTTGAAACATGATGGTGTCAGAAGGTTTGGGAGTACAACATCATATTTGTAGCATGACACACCATGCTTCTATTTGTTTCATGTTATGGCGGGTATGTCAACATCTTGAAAATAAATTTACACATTTTATCAGCACAATCAGTTTCCTCAGGCAAATTCAACTTTTTTTCCAACAAGCCCAATGGGCACCACACTTAGAATACAAGACGGGCCGGAAAAAAAGGTTAGAGGGCCCCAGTGCCCCGGGCGATCTGATTTTTTTTTATCTAGAGATACAGTGTTTCATTCTATGCTTTATTTCAGTCTTGTACGAGTTACAAGAGTTTGGTTTTATTTATTTTTTGTTGACCGAAATTACAAGAGGACACATGTACTCTAAGCCGACAGTACTTCATTCGATGATTATGAATCTATTCAAGGGCATGGACATTTATTAATTTTGTTCTATTACTCACAAGTTTCAGAAACGCATAATCACGTGCATTTGGACACAATTGTTTTATCTAGGATGTAGGAAATCACTTAGGTGGGAGTCCTCTGTACGCTTTTAAATCAGTGGGCGGCAAAATTAAAAAACTTGCCAGTCCTGCTTCAGCTACCCTGCTTAATGTGAAATGTGTTGATCAGTTAGCTGTGATGATATTTACAAAGACAGAATTCAGTGTCCAAAAGACACACTGATGTACTTGTTACCATTATAAGAGTACATCTAAAGAACATAATGCAATAGCTGGGCGGCAAGTTCAAAATCTTTGACTGGCTGCGGGGTGGGAAAATATGCTAGTATTTACAATGATTGAATTTAAAGGCAGAAAGACTTCGAAATGTACATGTGGTCATTTATAAGAGTACATCAAATAACTTTCATTATTGTGTTCATGTCTGAGTGTAGCTGAATAAGTAGTGCACGTAAACTCAGAATCAAGAGATGTTGAGACTTAGACAAAATGCCATTCGTAAATTTGGATAATTATTTTGCGGTTAAATGGCAAATTGACGATTGTGATGAGATTCAGAAGAGTGCTAAAGTTGTTATGACTGATAGTTTGCATGGAACATTAGCCAAGTATAAGAAAGTGTGTGATGCCTGGCTTAGTTTTTGGAATAACACCTTTCTTTGGATTGACAAAATTCAGTCTCATTCTGATGGACAAACAAGAGCTATATGTAAGCGTTATAAAGAATGTAGAAATTAAACTCAATGGCAACCAATAGTTCTTCTAATCAGCGAAGTTTTCTGTTAGAGGACTGCAACCTTTGCTGGTGTGAGTCCTTTTTTTACCAAAACAAGAGTCCTGGACTCCTAGTTTTAAAATCCTAGTGAGACCTCTCTTACTATGCCTCCATGTTTCAGGTTGGTCATTAGAGATTGAAATTAGTGGACCTCTGACAGAACCAGTACAGATGAACGACCAGAAATACACATTTTGCTAAAAGTTATTATATTTCTGTTTTGTTGAAGATTTATGTACAACTTAAACATTATCCAGTAGGATGAGATGTCGAGTTTCTTAGTATTACATATAAGTATATGAACATATTTGCCTTCATTACTCAGATGTCTCCGAAATGCTTAATCACGCGTATTTGGATGAAATATTTTAACTGGGATGCAGAAAATCACTTACGCAGGAGTACAATTGATCATTTTAGAAGTGCTGATATTTACAGTGTGAGAATTCAGTTGTTGAAAGACCCCTAGATGTACATGTTGTCATTGTAAGAGTACATCAGAAGAACATGACGTAATAGCTGGGCAGGACGTTGAAAGTCTTTGACTAGCTGCTGAATGGTAGGAAAATGTGTTGATATTTACAATGACTGAATTTAGAGGCAGAAAGACCCACTGATGTACATGTGGTCATTAAAAGTGTACATCAAATGAACAACTTGAGCTTTTATTATTGTGATGATTTCCAAGTTTGACTAACAGTCAGAAGGAAAGAATTTTGCATGTTCCAAGTGTTATTTGATAATGAGTCTACCCTTTGTATAGAAGTCTCCCATGTAACGATTCCTAAACTATCCATTACCTATGCTACCATTTTGAAATAAATATCTTTTGCGTAGACAAAAATGATGGCAGATTGTAACTGATAATGACTTTAGGTAAACATGATTGGAATATTTACCTCTTCCAGTTTGAAGCACACAAGAATTACCTCCCATAGTCATCTTTTATTTTTAGCAATATTGAATATGCAAATTTTGACAACATCACACTTGAGTTATTACAACACCTGTGTTATAGAGTGTGTTTGTGGATGTGATTTGGATTTTTAATGTAGTTTTAAATTATTTTTTTCGTCGTATCGATACAATGTCTGCAGTGTGACAATGTATAGTGATGTCTACCACTGGGTCATCATGTCATAAACATGTAGCATCTTGTCCCACACAGTCACATTATCCTGACACCAGGCTGACCAGTCCTACCACTAACCTTTTAATGCTGGGCACCATGCCTACCACTAACCTTTTAATGCTGAGCACCATGCGAGGCAATTGTTAGTACCATTTTTACTTGTATTTGGTATGACTCGGCCAGTGTTTGAATCCTCGACCTCCCGCATCTGAGGCGTACGCTCTTACCACTAGGCCACCGGGTGTATAGAGGGTGATAATGAACGAAATATTAATAACAAGGACAGAAGAACAAACAGTTTAGGCAGGGCATGAAAGCTGAACTGGGGATAATGCAACAGCTGGAAACATATACAAAGGGAGCAGCACAAGGGTGAACCGACCAAACGGTGGCCAGACATGGGTGAAAAAAGTGACGCAAAGAAATATTCAAAGTCCACGGGGTCAACCGACCTAATTGGCGGCCAGACCAAGTGAAAATGAGGCAAAATATATCCAAGGCTTTATTTCGGTGACCAATCATTGTAAGAAAACCTGTTGTCCCTGTTGTACAATTTCTTCAAAAATTGGCCTTAATCATGAACATGCAACTTGTGCAATTCAGTAAACAGGAACAAACACTGTACTATCACAGTCTATATCTAGATGCTGTATACACATGGCAATTGATTAAATTTGTGTGTCAAAGTAGACTGTGTGCTATAATATGCATGTGTGCATCCGCATGTGTGTGCATGTCTCTTTTCCTGTGCATTAGATTTATTGATGCTAGATTATCAACCTATTACTGGGATAATAATAAAAAACAAACTTAACAAAAAACAAGCCATTGCAACAGGATGTTCTGAATTAACTGCAAGGTAAATTCAAAAGGCTTGCCAGTCCTGTCTTCAGTCATCTCCTGAGTGTGACATTCCGTTGATCAATTGATCATTTAGTTGTGCTGATACCTACAATGACAGAATTATGTGACTGAAAGGCCCCCAGATGTACATGTTGTCATTATAAGAGTACATCAAAACAACATGACGTAATAGCTTGGAGGCAGGTTCAAAGACTTTGCCTAGCTGCTGAGAGGTGAGGAAATGTGCTGATATTTACAATGACTGAATTTAGAAGCAGAAAAACCCAGAGATGTACATGTGGTCATAATAAGAGTACATCAAATGAACAAATTTAGCTTTCATTATAGTGTTCTTTTCTTGGTGTAGTAGAATAAGTAGTGTGTGTGTGTGTGTGTGTGTGTGTGTGTGTGTGTCTGTGTGTGTCTGTGTGTGTGTGTGTGTGTCTGTGTGTGTGTGTGTGTGTGACCTCGAAATCAAGACACGCAGTGCAATCGAGACTTAAACAAAATGCCGTTTGCAAAATTTTGATAATTATTTTGGGGTCAAACGGCAGATTGACGAAGATTTTAATGACATTCAGAAGAGTGCTGAAGTTATTAGAACTGATGGTTCAGATGGAACAGTATCATGTTGTAAGAAAGCGTTGGATGCCTGGCTTAGTGTTTGGAATAAGGCCTTTCCTTTAATTTACAAAATTCAGTCTCACTCTAATTGACAAACAACAGCTATATATCAGTGGTTTAAAGAATTTGGAAAATTAAACTCAATGACAACCAATGGTTCTTCTCATCTGGAAATTTAGCCACTTCAGGCATGCCCAATACGGTTAAGGGGACTGCACATTTTGATGGACTCATTTTTCCCAAAATAGGAGCCGTGGACTTCTAGCTTTAAAATCTTTGCAAGACCTCTAACCGAAGATTATTAACTGTAAGCTGCTGCAGTGTAAGAGAGAACAAATCTGAATTAACTTCAACTTTAGAATACATCAAATCTGACCTCATATGTTGAACGGAGGCATGGTTAAAAGGCATTAATCCAGGACAATACTCAGAAAAAGATGCAATTAAATCATGTGAAATGTTTCCTCCAGATTACTCCATTCACAGAAATCACAGAGGGAGTCGTGGAGGTGGTGTATTCACTGGGGTCAAGAGGGACTTATTGCATATGAACAGCGACAACTTATTACTGAGTGCAAGATTGCTTTGACAAAGGTTAAACTTAAAAAGATTTCTATATATATCATCCTTTTATATGTGACATAGGAAAGATATCCAACAACTTTGTCTCTTTACGTAAACTGTCACCGTGTAATAAAACCAAACACATTATTTTAACAGGTGACTTCAATTGTCCAGATACAGAGTGGGAGAAATTACAAGTAAAACCTGGAACTGCAGACAGGGATATCCAATAAGCCCTGGTTGGTTTATAAATTGATGATGGACTAACTCAATTTCATGATCAACCTATTCGTTACGGAAACGTGTTAGATTTGGTGTTCATTAGCAACCAATCTCTATTGAAGACTTCAAACACCACCACAGGCATTAGTGTTCATGCTACGGTGGTAAAATATTTTGATGTGACACCTCAACTTACCAAGCAAAAACCAAAGAAATGACTTGTATATTACAAGGCTGAATGGGACACCATCTATTTAGAAGAAGCAAATCTATATATAAAAAAATTAACGAAGAAGATAAAATGGAATAAAAGTTGAAAATGTATGGTTTCTCTTTATGAACACGATCTGCATCATCACGGACGAAAATATTCCAGCAAAACTGCACAAAATAGGAAAATCTGTGGCATGGTTCATTCACAAGCTGATGAGATTGGTAAAAGGTAAATCAATACTTTATAACCGAGCTAAAAAGACAAACCAATAGACTGAATACAAATTATTTCAGCAACAGTACAAACAACAATTCAAACGAGCAGTGGTCAACTATATAAATAATACCACCCACAAAAGTCTTGACAATAAAAAAAACACTAAACCATTATGGAGATATAAACAATTAAAGAGCATGAAAAATTCGGCATACTGCCACTAAAGAAGAAAGGATTCTTAGTAAATAATAGCAAAGAAAAGCTCAAATACTTGTCGACCAATTTAAATCAATTTTCACCAAAGGCATTAACGACAATATTCAAGAAATTGACAAATCTTACAAGTACAACCTACCAAACCTTATGATAACAACAGAAGGTGTTGAAAACTGTTGTCAAATATAAATACTTTCAAAACAAGCAGACCAGGCAACATTGCCAGCTTAATCCGAAAAAACTGCGCCCACCAACTAGGCCTTGGAATGAGAGCTATTTTCCAGTTGTCATTTGACTCTGGAAGTTTACCAACAGACTGGCTAAATGCAGATGTAGCCCAGGTGTTCTTAAAAGGAGACAAGCATCCTGCAGAACATTTCCGACCAGTTTTCCTTACAGCAGTCGCATGTAAACTTTTCGAAGCTATAATTTGTAACATGTTCTTAACCAACTGGAAAATATAACTAAACTGAACCACTGATTCGATCGGGATACTGCAGTAGAATGCAACTTCTTACAACAATGCATCACCTACTTCAAAACAGTTACAAATTAATACAAACGGACATGGTGATACTAGAATTTTCAAAAGCATTTGATACTGTGACACATCATAAATTACTGTTCAAGTTGGAAAACTATGGAATCACTGAGCCACTACACTGCTGGGGAGAGATGTTCTTAACAAAGCGACACATGCAGGTGGTGGTGGAAGGCGAATCCTCTGGAGCAGTCACTGTCAACTCCAGTGTCCTTCAGGGAACCTTGCGGAGACCACTCCTTTCCCTTTGTCACATTAATGACATTCCAGACTGCGTGAAATATCAGGTCAGGATGGTTGCAGAAGACTGTTTCCATTACAGAACAATTAAAGGCTAGAGTGACCACCACACTCTCCAGAATGATCTCACATCACTTGAAAATTGGGCGACAAACTGAGGCATGACTATCAATGCCACTAAATGCTACCTCATGAGTATGACAAATAAATCAACAAAATCATCTCACTTCTACACTTTAAATAACCGCATACTGCACAGCAAGTCAATGAAAACCCTTATCTTGGACTAACGTTATCTGAGGGCTTCAAGTGGGAATCGCATATTATCAAATCGACCAATAAAGCAAACTCTGCATTGGCATCTCTCAAATGAAAACTCAGACACTGTCCGCAAATAAGTAGACAAACTGACTATTTAACACTAGTCAGATCTGTGTTAGAGTATCGTTGTGCCGACTGGGATCCATACTACACTAATATTGATAAAGTCGAGAAGGTTCAACGCCAGGCAGCAAGATTTGTATCTGGTGACTACAAATTCAGTGGAGCTGGATGTGACACCAAAATCTTAACTGACCTGGGTCTTCCAACACTTCATGCTGGCGTAGTATAATCCGTCTGACATACCTCTATAAAGTATTTGAGGGGTTAGTGCCGGTATCTCGCCAAATATATTTCTTAAACCATTAAGACAAAAACGCCAAATTAAAGCCAAACCTTTTGATATGGTTGCATGCCATTGCTGATAACCTAAGTGATAATTAACATTCAATCATAGTTGTGGGCAGTAACGATGACTTGTCATTCAAAAATCCCATATCCGGATGTCTACCTGGACATACGCAGGTGTTCTGGAAAGGGCATTTTAAAACCATCGATATCAAGTACATGGAGGAAAGTGTTGGATATAATTTACAACACAGACAAAAATATCATCACTGTCAATATTTCGTAAAGAAGGTATCCTCGAATCTACAAACTCCTTGAGGGTCCTGAATGCTGGTTCAGATTTCCGCTCCTTCTGAACTGGGCTTCGATCCCCAAACTGTAAATTGCTGTCCCCAAACTTTATCTTCGGCTCGAAAACTGTCTCACGCGATCTCTTTCTCCTTCTCTCGCTCTTCTGCTTGTTTCCCTTCTCTTTCACCTCAGCTTATTGTTCCTTCATTTTCTAGCACTTCACTCTGGGCCCATCATAACCTAACTCCTCCTTCCAAATCGACTTAATTTCCTAACTATCTAGCTGTCGCCATCCTTGTCAACTTGTACGCTGTCACATAGAACTAATCTCTCTCTCTCTCTCTCTCTCTCTCTCTCTCTCTCTCTCTCTCTCTCTCAGCCTAGGTTCTCTACCTAGGCTCCAGTCTTACTGTCATAATCTAAAATAGCTCCACACGTAATTACATAACTCTGGTAATGCCAAACCTAAGGACTCACTTGAACTAGACTAAACCTATGCGCAAAGAATCAATGAACGGGCAGCACACAGCCTGAATATCTCTCCGAAATCCAGGGTAACGCTTACACACAACAAGAAGCACTTACTATCGAGGAAATTGCACAAATATCTTGTCTCTCAAGAGAATGCAAAGGCAATTTCTCCTCTTACGTTTCTTTAATTTGTTGTGTCTTGAAAAGTGTTTCAGTTTTCTTTACATCTGCAATACTTTACCTTAATAACGCTACCAGGCGCACAAAATGAATTGGGATCCATTCGCACTTGGGCTTCCGTGAATTGAAATTATCAAGATCGGGTTCTATTGTGTTCATCCACTTTATGGTCATTGATCCTATGTCAAGGAAGGGACAGGGAGGCTGCAAGGTCGTGTTCATGCACTTAGAAAGATTGCTTCCGTTAACACATCGATACGCTATCAATCTGTACGTTCAAGAAGTTGGAAAGATCAATGAGCCTCCATACAGTGAACCAACTTACAACAATTTCCTTGTTAAGAGCAGGCTATAGTGTCGTTTCTTTCAATTCAGATGAAAGCAATTCTAGCCAGCTGGACTGACTGTTCCTTTAATCTGACCACCAGTTAGCGCACGGTACCGTAATTCTCTACTCATTGACTCGTCTCCCATCTTCGCTAGCCAAGGTTCCGATATTTTAACCCTATCTACACTTTGGTACGTAATGCCAACTAACCAATAGTGTGTAACAGAGTTGCAGTTTTACTTTGTACATCGGCCGAAAATGGTTGATGCAATTGACTTCAAAAGAATATTTTGTAAGTTTAACATCGAAAGTATGACGGTTTAACAGAGAAGCCATTACATGTGTATTTGATGGAACAGATTTATTTGTATAAACACTGACCGACAGTGGAAAATTGATTATTTATCAGTCCATTCCAATTATGTGTTCCCCTTGTGTGATTCATGGATGAATAGTCTTCAAATTTTAACACTTTAGTTTGATTGACTGAGTTGGCGTGCCGCCACATCCAATGAAATTCATAGACCCGAAGCAGTTAATTATCTAATTGATCCGCCAAGGTGTAGATAGGGTTAAGATATCGGAACTTTGACTACCTAAGATGCTCGTCCCCCTTCAGGTAAACTGAGACAGCATTGAAGAGGCAGTCCTCATCGCCTGTATATTTCAATACATGTAACTTGCATGAATGTGTGCCAGTATATTGTTGGCGGCTTCATCTTATTTCAGATTGCCTTAATTAGGGTTGCCACACTTTTTAAGTGCCCATTTGGAACAAATTTGGTTTTGAGATTTTTCATGCTTTTTAATAAGGCTGTTCAAGAAGATTTTGGGGCGAAATGCGGGACTGTCCAACATAATGTCGGACTCTAGCAACTCTAGCCGTAATTGTTGTGAATCATTTTCTCTACCGGTACTATTTATATGAACTTATTCTCTTTTCGCATACTGCTTTCAGTTTATTGAAACCTTGTTTTCCGGCCAACGAAACAAATATAAATGTTTAAAAATTAAAGATTCAAGCAAATTCTTAAATGACCGGAAATGCTTACCGTTAAGGGTCGTTAATCATTGATAAATAAGACAAAATACATATCGTTGGCTTAAATATTTGTGTCTTCAAGAGTTAAAATTCATTGAATTACTACCAACTTGACATAATGTCTACAAAATCGAATATAATACAGCTAACAATTGTAACTATAACAAAACTGACGAAAGAACAGCTTTAACATCACAACCTCTAACAAAACCTTTTAAGTATTCAGGCCAATTCTTAAATCATCCCATATGTTTACAAACTATCTTATGTCTCCACGCCTATCTAATAGTCAAATGAGCCATCTTCGTTACTGAGGAAGCGCAGACCAAGTTCTTCTTCTGAAACATTCTGCCATGCCTTGGCTTTGACGGCATCCACTCCATCACATTTGTAGCGTACCAAGCACTTACACTGCGTTTCTAACAGAAAATTAAAGGACCGCTTAACCGTTGGGCCCCAGTATAAATAGTTACTTTATTCCAACCGACTTCAATTTACAATGAAATTTCTTACGAAACTATTTTAAAATTAATAAAATTTGCAAAAGAAATGAAATAATATAATACTTCATAGGAAATGCTTCATAAAAACAAACCCAGAGTTTACCGCTTTTATCAAAGTGTAACATTAAAACTTAAAGCTACTCACTCAGTCTTTTCAAGAAAAATATAGTATCTTCAAAATTTCCCACAGACGTATTGCTTTAAACGGGCATCTGCAAGGAGTCGGAATATTTAATAGAGATCCAAATCGGGATAATCTTGCATGTTTTAAACTTATTTCGATACAAAAGTGGGATAACAAAGTTATGTAGGAATGGATAAAGAAATGTAACACAATTTAAGGAGTACACAATTAGCAAATTATACTTACGTCACGGAAGATACACTACGTTCATCAGTTTTCCAAAGAAGCAACACAGAGGTATTCTTTGCCATTTTCGTATCAAATTGATAATGTTGCTTAGTTGCTCAACATTGGCGTAACCATATCAGTGCTACCGACAAAAGATAAAATGAACGCATCTGCGGAGTCCTTTGTGCAGTCAAATAAATGCCAGTAACATAGTTTTGTCTTCTTTCAGCCCATCAAAAGAATGCCGACTTTATTGAAAAAACTTTATAGCCGTTATGTGTCGAAAAACTTTGTTAATTGTTTCATCAACTTTTGTAACTATAGAGCAAAGCCGGGCAACACTGGCACTTTTTGTTAAAATAAAATATTACAAACAGAACGATTGTTCATATTGAGAATTGAGCAATATCTTGATTTTAAAAGTGCCAGTGCTTTCATTGCTGTTGTTGTTGTTATTACTATTATTATGATTATTAGTATTATTATTATTTCCCCACTCTAAGGGCTTGGACATCAATTACTAGGATATATTACCCTGTTGTGAAAATTTATGTTGTAAATGCATTTGTCGTTGTATTTTGTGAATAGCTTTCATTTAGAAAAGAATTATAAATTTGAAAAATAAGTAAAGAAAATATGAGTCCTTTGCACACTTAGTTCTTCTTTTCGAAAGTAAACACGAATTCTTTGTCCACTTATTTCTTCTATTCGCCAAAAGAAGTTCTTGTCGGACTTTAGTTTTACACGCGTTGGACATTTTGTTTCTGTGTGCTGCAGTAGACACGAAGTAACGGATAAACTTTGTGTAAGGGTGACCATTCAAGTTCAGTAAGTTACTTAACGGCACATGACGGAAAGGTTGTGGAATGTGTTCTTTAAGGTAGTGACTAAACGCGCAGATAATTAATTAATACAAAATTTAGAACGCAGTTATCCAGGGTTCAGATTGTGACCTACAAGAGTTTGTGACCTTGAGTTAATTTGCGGAAGTGTGTTCTCTTAAGTTTTCCTATGAATTCCTGTGGAAAAATCACATGATGGAACTTGCTGGAGAAGAACCATGTAAGTCTGAAGTATGTGCTGAAATATTTAGTCTCTTTGGAACAATGAATAGGCACGTGAATACACATACCAGAGAAAAATCAGTTAAGTGTGAAGTGTGTGATGCAAAGTTTTATAGCAGGGGAAATCTGAACATGCACATGAGGATACATAGTGGAGAAAAACCATTTAAGTGTGAAGTATGTGATTAAAGGTTTAGTCACAGGGGAAATCTGAATACACACCTTAGTATACATAGTGGAGAAAAAACATTTAAGTGCGAGGTATGTGATGAAACGTTTAGGTTGAAGGATCATCTAAATGTACTCATAATGATCCATACAGGAGAAAAAACATTTCAGTGTGAAATATGTGATAAAAGGTTTAGTCACTGGGGACATCTGAATATGCACCTAAACATGCATAGTGGAGAAAACCCATTTAAGTGTGAAATATGTGCGAAGCAGTTTATTTGCAATGGAAGTCTAAATGTGCACTTGAGGACACATACAGGAGAAAAACCGTTTGAGTGAGACTTATGTGATCAAAGTTTAAGTTGTGTAGACAACTGGATAGGTACATGAGGGTACATACTGGAGAAAAATCATTTAAGTGTAAAGTGTGTGATAAAATGTTTTGGTCAAATGGACATCTGAATATAAACATGACGAGTCATACAGAGGAACAAATGTTTAAGTGTGAAGTATGTGATAAGCGGTTTAGGTTGATTAGACAACTGGATAGAGACATGAGGACATATACTGGAGAAAAAAGATTTAAGTGTGATTTATGTTGTCAAACGCTTCGTTCGATTGGACAGCTGGATAGACACATGAGGGTACATACTGGAGAAAAGATATTTAAGTGTGGATTATGTAATAAAAGGTTTTGTAGCAGTGGATCCTTGAATGAGCACATGACAATACATACTGGAGAAAAACTATTTAAGTGTGACTTATGTCTTCAAATGTTTCGTCACAGTGCAAGTCTGAATATGCATATGAGGATACATACTGGAGAAAAGCCATACAAGAGTGCAGTGTATGATAAAAGTTTAAGCCGAAGTGCATCTCGGAATGATCATATGTTGGTACATACTGGAGAAAAACCATTTAAATGTGAAGTATGTGAGAAAAGGTTTGGTTGCAGTGGAAATCGGAATAAGCACATGAGGATACATACTTGATAAAAACCATTAAAGTGTGAAGTATATAAGTACTTTTCAAAGTTCAGACTTATGTTGCACATGAGAATACATGCAGAAGAGAAAATATTTACACGTTTCGCATCTAGCAAAATGTTTCGTCTGAGTGGACATCTAATGATACACATGAGGACACACTGCAGAAAACCCTTTTGGTGTAAAGTGTGTGAGTAAAGATTTTATGTTCAGTTGGAATTTGAAGGACCACATGAGGACACATATTTGGGAAGATAACTTTTAAGTTTTGTTATGAATATTTAATATCCTTTGTGTGTTTGTTAGTTTTATTTGATTTTATTTCATTACATGCTATTGTAATGTAACATTGTGTATTGGACTTGACCTTGTCCAGAACTGAGTTCATTTCTGCTTGACCCTAATTGACTTTTTTTATTTTATTTATTGTAAACAACTAATACATTGCTAAATTATTCTCTCTATTTATATTGGGTTTAAAATCATTATTGTTATTAATAGAAGAAGTAAATATGTTTATTATGGGTCTAGGTTTTGGAATTTCCTAAGTGAATTATACATAATCCAGGTTATTGTTTTGTAAAGGTCAGGATCATTCTAGAAGGTTTCTTTTCTATTAGGTAATGTTATTTTTTAGAAAATGCTAATTGTTACCTGAGGTCAAGTAGAGAACTATATATACCCGTACTGATTATATGTCTTGGGACACACTAAATTATATTGAAAAGTAATTTTTTTATGACCTATAAATTTTGGGACACAAAATTATAGCAATTTTTAAATGTACTATAAGTCTTCGGACACCTTCAACATTTGTTTGAAAAGTCAACAAATACATCAACTTTTATTCTGTTTCCTTATTATTTCTACCCAATTCAACTGTGTATGATTTGATTGATGACAGGAGTTGAGAATTAGCGAGTTGCTATAAGCATTTACAACGGTAACCTATCCCTTCAGTGTGTTATTGTTTGTTTAAAGGTCACTGGCCACATATATTGTACAAACGTGTGATATTATTATAGTCATAAAAAAACGTTATTTGTTATGTATGCACGCCATAAAATGTTTAAACAGACTTAAAAATCCACTCTTATCAATGAAAAACTTTTTCGGCAATCTCCGTAAACAGTCAGTAGTTTCTGTGTGCCAAAAACGGATATGACATATATTTATCCCTCTATTCAACCTAGCCATTCAAGCGTTTTAATTCGCCACGTAAACGTCTGTGTGATATATCATATGATCGTGTTTTTGTACAGCAAATATGGCGCACTGTGTTGCATATGGATGTAACCAAAAGAGTGATGATGGGACAAAATGATTCTTTCTTTTTCCGAAAAACCCTATTTACCAGAACAAAAGTGGATTGAAGCTGTGGGATCGAAGAGAGTGAGGGATGGGAAAGTTTTACCATTTATGCCGGATTATAGTCAATTTGGCCTAAAGAAAATTCAGCCCAAGACAATTCGTCCAAATGTAACAATACTTTGAACAAGTTTTTTTTCTGCAAACAACAAGTAGATACAATGAAACATATATATATATATATATATATATATATATATATATATATATATATATATATATATATATATGAAGTAGCACACAATTTTTTTGACAACTTTTATTGTTGTAAAATATAATAGGTTGTAGGAAAAAATTGAACAAACTAAACAAATCAAACAAACTAAACTATCTTGATATTCTTTAAAAGAAAATAATCAAACTTCGTAATGTACATATATATGAGCGAAAACAAACTGACATATCTTGCTCATTCTAATTAAAATATTTATATACATTTATTTTTTTATGCTAAAAATATATGCATCTGCACAACGACATTCTTGATTAAAGTCTTCCGGTCAAAGTATCGATATTGATTTATAAAGCAATAATACTTACCTGATAATATTCTACAGAATAAGTACACATTTTTCTAAGAGTAGCAACACCGTACATGAGATATTATAACAAATATATTTAATTTTAGGCTTCAGGTTTTAACATTGCTGCATATAATACACTCGACTACACATGAGAGAGAGAATAATGCTGAGCATTTTTTCAGTGTTTAGTTGCAGCAATATTAGGTTCTTACCAGTTAATTTTATAGTTTGTTTTTATTTTTCAAGTTGATGTCTTAGTGTGTGCGCGCGTAAACTGAAAGCTTGTCATTACTAGTCAATATCATCAATCATATTTGCTCCCTTCTTCCACACAAATAAGATAGGAAATAATTTTGTGTTTTATTTGTGTCCCCCTCACCCCACTGCACGGTACCATAAAATAGATAAACAAAACACTTATTTGAAAATAAAATGAAATAAACTAACCTTGCATTGGTATCATTTATTCCTTCTTTTTTCATCATGTGAAATTTATTAAGGTAAACAATATATCCACGAACTCCATATATAGAGGATGCTAGCTGGCATATGCAGCCTTACTGTAGTGTGTTTCGCTTATGCCAGATAGAGAGACGAGAATATCACCCGATTGCTTGAAGGTGCCTACCATTCACGCATGATAATTTGTAAGGTTCAAAATGACCAAGATTGTATTGGATCCTGGTTAACTATACGACGGTATCGTAAATAAAATTATCATTGAAAATGCATTCACTGTGAGTGCAAATGATAATCTTTTAGCTACCATAGGTTATAAATGTATTATTAAAGCAAGTTATTGCTGTGTGTACTATTTACCCTGCAAACATCAATTATGATTACATATGGCAAACAAATAGAAGTCCGGGTGATGAATAAACACAATTGGCAGCGAGCAAAAAACTCCTTGCTTAAACTTACCGACAGGATATCAAATACAAAGGTTATTTTATTACAAAGCAAGCGAACCCCAAAAACTGGCTTTGGAGTGTGCCGATTTTTCTTTTATGAAGTCGGCCGACATAAGGAAGCCAACTTTGGTTCCTTTGGATTCTTTTAAGTGTGTCGATTTCTTTATCTTTTTTAAAAAGTCAGCCGACAGTCACATAGGGAAGCCAGCAATGAGTCCTTTTTACCTATATCAAACGGGAATTTTGAAAATAAACTGAAACAATGGAACAGTTTTGAAAGCGACACAATCTAGTGCGTCGTGCATTCATATCGATATAAGGCTGAAGAGTAAATTAGTTTTCAATAGTTTCATCTAAATGTTCCCTGTCTATTCATGGATCCGGTGTGGCGTAGAACAGTCTTAGATACAACATCGGGTTATCGCGTAGGTGAAGCCTCTCTTATCAACGCGCAGCTTCCAGCATCCATTGAAAAAGTTAAAACCCTGTGCTAGTTTAATTTTCAAGCATCAATACCATTGTGTATAATTCATGTAAATGGCGTATAATTATTTTCATCAACTTGATAATTCAGTAAAAAGTCGGTATAAGGTTAAATTAGACTTTGAATAAACTGCGATGATTGTCCTTACAAGTCTCCAGCGGCTGTTTGGCAAAACATCCGTGCAAATGGCCACCACTCCTGTATATCGAAGTAATTTGTTTTAACATTAAATTTACATTAAATTATAGTCATAAGGATATATGATATTTTCATAGATTACTTCCATATTTTAGTTAGCGAACAACATATGATTATCTATTGTTTGTCATATTATCACTTGTATAAGAACATAAAAAAACAAATTTATTTTTTACAAATATCTAATTAAAAATGGACAATCGTTTTCAAAATTAAAATGCAAACTGCTTTTTTTTTCACTGAATGTTCTTTTCCTGCTTGTTCTCCAGTTCCTCTCTTCTTATTCGTTGGTCATATCTGATTGTGTCTATGTACCTAATCCATATAGCTATCATTAATGTCTATGAATTTAATAATAAACTGTTTTCCTGTCTATTGGCATTTTCACACGTGTGACTATGAAAGCTTGCAAAAGTCTTGAGGTCTACAATTGCTTCCATTCCAGATGGGTGCACACAGTAATGAGCTATAAGTTACTAAATGGTGCTTACACGATTCTTCATGCAGATGTTATGCCTTCACAATGAATAAATGATAAACCACATCATCCTTGGGTGGCTCTTGCTGTGGATGGTACAGTAGCTGTTGCTCACTGTGACTGCATGGCAGGGTATGAACATATAAATTTATAAGTTCATTTCAGGAGCTTCATATATTAATATAATTCTTTGTTCTTAACATTAAAGTCTATGAAGCAAAAGTATTGAACATTATATATGAATCGTTGACCATAATAATAAAGTTTAAGAAACACAAACCTTTTCCAATTTTCTGATAATTTATTTTCTGGCTTATAGTAAAGAGTTGGGTTACAGTGTGTGGTAGATTCCTATTTTTAAAATCAGAGTGCCTCTATTTAGATCAAAGATTTAACATAATAAATCAGTTGGAACTTTCACATCATTATTTATTTATTTATTTATTTTCCAGACTTTCTGAATCCTGTTCTCACATGCCTGCAATACTTTATAAAATAGAAGGAGCAGTATGCCTAGGTCATACCAGTCTGGCATGTACAGAATTACCTTGCAAGTTGAACTCTGTGAAAAAGTTGAACCGGCTGAAATTAAGGACATAGCTTTTATAAAGGCACTAGTGTAGCAAAGGTTCATAACAGGATGGCAACTTGTCACAAATTAATTTCCCAGGTGCAACAATTTACAAAGATTTTAAAAGGCAAACAACAGGATTATTTATCTGAGACAAGTTGCCATTCTTAGCAGCCAGTGCTACTTCTCTGACATCATATTCATGTCATGGTAGCAGAGTTGTAGAAGTTAAATGTCAATTTCACACAAAGAGTCAACATTAGAAGAATGTATCAAGGAGCCCACTTCATGTCTAACTGAAGATGGAAGGGCCTTGAAAGATAATCATAAATATTATGGTAAAGTTCAACTTCAACTAGTTGTCCACAAATGTTGAAATGTGTGATCTTGTTGTGTACACATTAAGAATGACATCTATATTACCTATTTCAGACACAATGTCTTCAGTTATAGGATGACTGATAGAGTTAAAGTATTCTGTTTAAACCATGTTATGCCTGAACTGCTAAAAAGGAGGTTGGAACACAGTGCAGTTACTTTACATAGCAGTGTAACTGACCAAAGATTTTATTGTTTATGCCATTCTAAAGATGATGGTAAAGCAGATATGATTGGTTTTGACAATCCAAAATGCAAAATACAATGGTTCCGTCTGAAATGTATAAAAATGAAACTTGTGCCAAAAGGACAGTGGTTTTGCAAGGAGTGTAAAAATACGGTTTGACTCTGAATGTTTGTAACTTTTCGGAACATACTGCATGAAAAGTTCAAATTGTAGGTAACATTTATTGCATGTACAACATATATTATCAAACATTAGATTTGACATATGTAGTTATCAATAAACTTTTGAACAATGACTTTATCTTTACACATTTATTGCTGTCAGTGCTTTCTTACTATGCATCTTAATATATTTCATCTAAACCTATTAACCACCACAGTTCTTTTCAAAGTAACTTAAAAAACCCCAGAAATACATTGATAATGTTGCTACCACAAGATGAAAATTTTAACATAATGGGTTACTACATATTAGTAACAGCTGAGTCACTCATCTTCATTGTAAACAATGCCATCACCAAGACTGGTTACACTGGCACATAAATGAATCACTTTATCAATGCTAGCTTGAATTTTGTTACCGGTTTCATCATTTAATGATTTTATCATACTTATTGGTAGAATTCCTTGTAGAATTTTGTATCGGTTCTTCATGAGACCTTTAATTCTTTCAACATGTATTCTTACAGTACTTACATTCCGTGACTTATGTACCTCCATAGCAGACAACTGTTTCTTGCCTTTTGTAAATGCAGGTATGATCAATTCTGCTGAACACACACTTGCAAAGTCTTCCTGTAATGTGAATCCCCTATATGCAAGAATCTGGTAGCCTGGAAGATGTAAATTTGGCTAAGAAACCCTGATGATCTTACAATCTGTGTGTCAGAAACTCTGCCTCCCCAAACTGTAGATGAAAATGTCACTGATCCCAGAGGACTGCAGCCAATAAACACTCTGACTGCTGTGCTTTTTATAACTGGAATAACACTTGGCTTTTGCATCAAACTTTTGGGGTCTTTCAGTAAATATTTTAAAGCAGTCAATTATGCACGTGAATCTAGGAAATTTGTTACGGAGGACACTTGGCAACATTTTACTTACAGTTTCCCTGTCTGGCCAATGAATAAGAAAGTCGAACTTTGCACTTAAAATATTTATCCATCTCCAAAACATGTCATACAAAGTTGATATTGGAATTCCACACTAATTTGCAAGATATTCAAATGGCATATCAAGTCGTAATTTGACAAGTGTTAAAAATAGCTGATCTTGCAAGGATAATTTGTTGGCTAGTGGTGTTATGTTGATAAATGTTTGCATAACACTGAACAATAATAAAAATTTATCCCACTTGATTCCAGTATAAAATATAGATTTGTTATGATTATTTTCAATCAGTCTTGATGAAAGCTTAATTGTTTCAATTTTGGTTTGTAAATCTTGCACCTGTTGTTGAAATCCGTCTCGCTCTGCTCTCAAGCTGCACATTTCAGTATAAGTTATTTCTCATTCAGATGATGTTAGTGGTTGTTGTATCACTGTTCATGGCAGCAATTGTGTGCATATGTTATTAGTATCTGATGATGAGTCTAGAGAGCCCCAGGGTGATATTTGGGGATGTGCCACAGGTATTATTCTAGGGTGTTTGCTGTGTGGGCATTGTTGAACCTAGTATAGCAGTGTTCAGCTGCTCAGGAGACTCCTTCACCTTCTTGCTTGATATTGCAATCGATTCAAACTCAATTTTCCATTTCACTTTATTGTCATAGTGCACCATCTTCTTTTGCTGTACATATTTTGTAGTTTTTGTGGCGAACTCGAACACTGACAGTACCTACTCAGGGTGATCTGAATCTTCATGTGGATTTCCTGTAAAGAACAAATAATGCACGAAATTTCACAATATTTCTAAAATATTATTTTAACTATATTTCAATCTGTCATGAAGTGTATAAGACTAGAAAAATTCAGTATGATTGAAACTTGCCTGAATACTTATGTACATGAATTATAATGGTGCATGGGTTCAGATTACTTTTTTGAGTAAAGTTTAGTCATCAGTTGCAGAGTGCAAGAGTTATGATTCATATATGAATAAATATGTTACTTTCTTGCAAATATGACATGAGGTAACATATATTAATAGTCACATTCTTGAAAAATAATCACATTCTTGAAAAATTCAATGTCGCAAAAAACAGAAAAAACATATATTTGATTAAAAATTACAATACATCAAAATGTGTGTCAATAACATCAAAATAAAATAAAATAATATTATAATCTCTTACTGTAATTTAACAATGTGACAATTGCACATTTTATGCAAATTAAGGGAAATACTGCTATTATTATAAGTAACAAAATAGTATCAGTAATGCTGATGATGTTTTGCTTAATGATGTTTGTTTTCCTTTGATCCGGGCCAGATCAGGTCCAACGTTCATGGGTGGATGGGGTGCTTTCCAAATCACAAAAGGGCCCTGACTTTCCTCGATAGGGCACCAAAGAAAAAGTTTGTCGGTTCACTCATAGTGTGCATATTACTCAATACACATGGCCAAGAATAAAACGGTGGCCAAATTTCAAGTGACGTTTGTGTGTGTGTGTCTGTGTCTGTCTGTGTGTGTGTGTCTGTGTATGTGTGTGTAAGATGTTGTTGTTGTGGGGGGGGGGGTAGAAGACACACACACCCTCCTTCCGGCCCTGATAATAGAGAGACTTTAAAATAAAAACATATAGATGCTTATACTGTATTAATTAATTACTGTAAAAGTAAAAACTTACCTGTGATGAGATGATCACCGCAAATGACTGGGTGTTTAGTTGGTTCCCATGGTTTTCTGTCTGGCTTGTACCTTTTCGGTGCTGACAACCACATTTTTTGTCTTTCCACGTGTTTTAGAAACGTAAATTATCACTGTTTTTCCCCATCATATTGTGATTTTTGCAACCCACAGCAGCACAAGTTTTAGGTATTTTGCGCACCGTTCTAAATGTAACAATATTGATAACCTGCCCGCTAGGCTAAATGCCTTCGAATAATGGTTGAGAGGTTAATGCTTCACCGACAGAGAGGCGGAAGTTGGCGTAACTATGCAAGAGAGAGCACTCTTCTTGTTAATTACCTGGATGGTCGGATCTATGAATAGTTTAAGTGTTTTATTTTTCCACAACAAGAAGCGTGTAGTTCTTCTTGTGGATAAATGTACGTCATTTCCGGTTAGCGTCCTCAATAGGTGGGACATAGTAGCTAAGGGGAAGTCACAGCCTTGTATACTTCTATTTCGAGTAATTAAATTACTATTTCTTCTTTACACTTGATAATTTTTAAACTTCTTTTGTGCAGATATAACTACTTTTAATCATGTATGCAAATCTGATGTAAAAAGAATGTTGGAGTATGTCCGGTGACCCTTAAGCATTATAGCATTAGAATATTGTATCAATGCACCAGTAATTATATTTTTATTTGCCTTGAAAATGTAAATACCTAACTCGTTAAAACTGTGCTCACAGTATGACAAGAACCAACAACAATAGCATTTGGTTCAACACTCACATTTAGTTAGCATGTTTACTTCACGGCGTCACCGCATGTACATTGAAGATTTTGACATGCATTTAATAGAGTAAATCCTTTGGATTCAAATTATTGGCAGCATTGCGCTAAGTTTCAATAATACCTCCAAAATACGATAAAGAAGTTTCAGAAATAATGCTTGAAAATAACTGTAATATTTTAAACACGCATAAGTAGTTTACTTTGTAAGCGACCATAAATAAGTACCCGTTTACTTGGCTACGGTAATCGTGCTACACATACCTTAATTGATTGACAATGATAGTCACTGGTGAGTCAGTCCAATATAATTTTTTTGGGGGGGGGCTAAATAATTTTCTATCGCTATTATGCAGGACATTTCATCCTGCTCATCCAACTTCAGATTTTACAACAGTTAATTAGTGTGGATTAATATTGCAGAACAAACGGTTTACCGGTATTGCTGCCAGACAAAAATCTCCCTTTTCACAAACCAGTTTCATGGTTCAAACAATTACCTGGTCTTCTGTGAGAAAACAAAAGACAACTCTGCCAGTTATAAACACAATGAAACGCCGAAACAACCAGCTGTCCAAATTCAAAGGTGGAATGAAAACTCTGCTGAAAGTTACAAATTTTTGTTACGGTAAGCCGAAACACAGAACCAAAATGTACCAATGATGATCAGTTAATTGGATTACTGCATATTGTTTATGCGACTTGTATAATTAAAGATGTTTGTCATTTCATATGATTTACATCACTGAGTTGGATCGCTTATATCGCTGAAAAACGGTAATTCTTGAGCGCGTGGATCAAATTTAATAGCAATAGATGCTTCCCAATAAGGTCACTAGCAGACGATATTCTCCCCATTTTGCCTCGGTTACGGGCAACCTGGCAGTTTCTCATATATGCGATCACCAAAATTTACCATTTTTAACAAGGAACACTGAAGCAAAGTCAACTTATAAATCATAAATCTAGATACTAACAGAAACCTTGATTTGCATTGTGCTTATGTATGTAATTTTCGTAAAAGTATCTTGATATTCTTTGAATTTATTTCAACTTCCAAACACCATATAAAGTCAATGGTAAATATCCCAGCTGACCACAAATATGGCGGCAGATGACGTCATTCGGGAGCTACATATTGACGTCTTTTTTAAAAAAATGTGATTCAGGAGAATAAGATTTGCTAAAAACCATTTAAGTGTGAATTATGTGATGAAAGGTTTAGTGAAAGTGGATATCTAATGATACACATGAGGACACACTCTGGAGTAAAACCATTTAAGTGTGAAGTTTGTCATGAAAGGTTTTTTCAAAGTGGAGGTCTGAATACGCACATGAGGGTACATACTGGAGAAAAGCCATATAAGTGTGAAGTGTGTGTTAAAACGTTTAGCCAAAATGGAAGTCTGAAGAAACATGTTAGGATACATACTGGAGAAAAACCTTATAAGTGTGAAGTATGTGATAAAAGTTTTGTTCAGAGTGCACATCTGAAGAAGCACACGAGGATACATACCTAAGATTCTGAAATTGCACATGAGGATACATACCTAAGATTCTGAAATTGCACATGTGGATACATGCCCATTTAAGTGTGGAGTTTGTGATAAAAGATTTAATCCCAGTGGATCTTGGAAAGAGCACATGAAGACACATACTAGTGAAAAACCATTTAAGTGTGAAATGTGTGATAAAACCTTTAGAAGAAGTGGAGATTGGAATCAGCACATGAGAACACATACTGGAGAAAACCATTTAAGTGTGAAGTATGTGATGAAAGGTTTAGTGCAAGTGGATATGTAATGATACACATGAGGACACACTCTGGAGTAAAACCATTTAAGTGTGAAGTATTTTATAAAAAGGTTTAACCACAGTGGATCTCCGAAAAAGCACATGAGGATACATACAGGTGAAAATCCATTTAAGGATGAAGTGTGTGATAGAATGTTTAGGAGAAGTGGAGCTCGAAATCAGCACATGAGAACACATACCGGAGAAAAACCATTTAAGTGTGAAGGATGTGATGGAAGGTAAGTGCAAGTACATATCTAATGGTACACATGTGGACACACTCTGGAGTAAAACCATTTAAATGTGAAGTTTATGATAAAAGGCTTATTCAGAATGGATCTTTAAATATGCACATGAGGACACATACTACAGAAAAACCATTTAAGTGTGCAGTATATGAGTAAAGGTTTACTACAAGTGGAAGTCTGAATCTGCACATGAGGACAATGAGAATTTTGTGTAGCGACAAGAGGAATGGAACAGTTAGGGTGACATCATGGTACTGGACAGTTGCAACAATATAGCAAGTATTGTGACGTCGTGCCACCTGTGTCATTTCTATATAAAGTTTGAATCATCTCCCCCCGCGTTCGTGTTTGTGGATAGTATATAGCAAGTACCGTGATGTCATTGCACCTGTGTCATTTCTATACAAAGTGTTATGCATTCGCGTTTGTGCCAGTGGATAGTATAGTATGTTTTATATATTCGTTTTTTTCCATAGATTGATGAACATCAATCTATCGTACACAAATTATACAATCGACTAAAAAAATCTTTTAGGTAAGAGAATAATGTCTTAGGGAGTTAAATATAAATTATAAAATCAAATAAAAAAATTTTTTAGGCAAGAAAGAATAAATTTTTTCGAGGCAGTGGAGTGGCCCTGAAAAGGGCCTTTGGTTTTCTTCTTTGTCTTCTTCTAAGTTCTTCTATTCCTCCACCAACTTCTTATTTTCTGTCCTACACTTTTTTCTTCTTTTAATTCTTTTTCTCCTCCTGTTTTTCCTTCTCCTCCTCCTTTTCCTGTTTCTTCCTTTTTTCATTTTCTTCTTCCTTTTCAATTTTTTCGTTTCACTCCCTCATCCTCCTTTTGTCTTCTAAATCTTCCTTTTCATCCTTTTCAATTCTAATCATCTCATTTAATATCTCCTTTCCTCTCTTTAAATTGTTGATTTCCAATCTGTGCGGGCTGTAAGCCCCAAGCTGCATTCTAAGTAGCATCTCCTCCACCATGCCTAGTGTGTCTACCACCTCCTGCAATCTTATCATTCTCTCCATGTTGCTAACCATTTGTTAGATTCAGTGTTGAATGGCATGAATGACGAATGTTATGTTTTTATATACTTTAAGCACGGACGTGAACGAAAACATCCCTTACACTCACTTCACATATTATCTGCTATCCACACAAACGAACGAGAATGCATAAAACACCCATATATACTATCCACACCAACGAACGAGAATGCATAAAACATACACATATACTATCCACACCAATGAATGAGAATGCATAAAACACACACCTATATACTACCCACACCAACGAATGAGAATGCATAAAACACACCACATATACTATCCACACCAATGAACGCGAATGCATGAAACACCTATATACTATCCACACCAATGAACAAGAATGCATAAAACACACCTATATACTATCCACACCAATGAACGAGAATGCATAAAGCACCCATATATATTATCCACACCAATGAACGAGAAAGCATAAAACACAACATATACTATCCACACCAACAAACAGAAATGCATAAAACACACCACATATACTATCCACACCAACAAATGAGAATGCATAAAACACACACCAATATACTATCCACACCAACGTACGCGAATGCATAAAACACACACACACATTATGCTATCCACACCAGCGAATGAGAATGCATAAAACACACACAACGTAAACTTAGTTAAAGAGGACACTTCTGAACGGTGTGTGATGTGCAAGTTAGTGACTAAACAATTTAGATTTTTGCCACTAGAGTACGACCATCTCTTTGCAGAAAGTACATTTATTGCCTCCGACAAAAAGAGGTATAAAAACGGACTACCTCTCCCAGAAGAACCTCTCCCTTCAGGACAGGACAGGACCGTGATCGACATCCCCGAAAGACCATTCCGGGAAGACACTTATGTGACTGTGCCAAGGAGTGTAGAGACTCTAAGAACATTACACACTGTCCCTACAATTCCACCTCTTCATCACCACAAATGTTGTACAGACACTTATTTATATTCCACAATGATCGTTTTGAAGTGTCTTATATTCATGTACTTAGCCATTTGGCTTTTATGTATTTTTGTCTTTCGTGTTGTTCACTTTTAAAGATGGTAATAAACGTGTCCTGAAAAAAGTATAAAAACTCTTATCTTGTCTGTCTTCGTGTCAAAAGTGACATTTCTTACACTACTATGGCTACCTCTACTGTCTCTGCTCCCTCTTCCTCCACTGTCAAAGTCATTGACGAACACTTGGATAGGACTAGTTGGGAGGTCTTGTATCTTTGTCATCCCTTTAACATGCTCATTGCCGGACCTAGCGGATCAGGCAAAACCGAATTTGTCAAACGTTTGATCGAACATAAACATCATTTGATCGATCGTCCACCTCAACGAATCGTGTGGTGTTACAAAGAGTGGCAAACGGCGTACAGCCTTCTGCAAGAAAGTCAAGGCGATTCCATCGTCTTTGTGGAAGGCATTCCTGGCGAAGACGACTGGATCGTGTCTGACCCTAGTCAAAGTCATTTGGTTATTTTTGACGACATGTTAGGAGAAGACGAAGAAGAAATTAAACTTGGTTTACGCGCAAAGGGCATCATCGTAATGCCAGTGTCATTTACATCACCCAAAATTTGTTTCAACAAAGTAAAGCCCATCGCACCATCAGTCTCAATGCTCATTATGTGGTCATTGTTTAAAAGCCCTAGAGATAAATCGCAAGTACAAGTCTTAGCCAAACAGTTAGGAACGCCTTGGCTGACTCATGCGTACGACAATGCCACTCAAGCCCCATACGCTTATTTACTCGTTGATTTAAAACCCACCACTCCCGATTATCTGCGATTTCGTACCCATCTGTTTCACCACTGGTGCCAAGACGGAAGGGCCTGTCGTGTACACGTCCCCTTCGTCAACTTAATCACAATCACCCAAAAAAAAAAAGTCTATAAAAACCTCGGTCACTTGGGGTCTTTCTCACACAGCGTCAACATGACGTCCCTTCAGTCTCATCTTCCCATTAAATTGATTCGTGCCTTGTACGGTATCAGTCGCGAAAAAAATCCACCAATACGTGCTCGTGTCTTAGAAGCTAGTCTCAAAGAAGTCTTACGATGGTTTACGGTGACAGCACGTCAATTACTGCAAGGCTTCATTCAGATTCCACATCAAAGCAAACGTTTTTTTGAGAGAAACAAAGTAGCCTTGACGCAGTTATCCGAAATCTCGCATTGACACTCAAACCAAAAAGCAAATCATTTTGAAACCTGGAGGATGCGGTTCTCTAGGAGGTGTCATCATTCGTTCGCTCTTAAAATGGGATCCCAATGCTCCCAAAGTTCTGCCCAAGAAGAATGCCACGCCCAAACGTACCCAGAGGAAAAAGAAAAAGAGCAACGGTGTCAAGACCAGGTCACAGCCTCAGAAAAAGAAAAAGAAAAGTCCGCAGAAAACAGCTTCTACCTGCAAGAGAGCGTCTCCAAAAACTTCTCTTCCAGCGATGACACCCTCTTCCTCTTTAGCGGCAGTGGCCGCTGCTCACAAAGTACCAGCCCCCAAAATCAAAGTCCAAGAGAGAACGGGTGTGTTACAGATTTACTGGATTTGTCCAAGCAAGAATTGTCCCGATTTAGTCCGTTGCGAACTCCTCCAAGACGTGTGATGCCTGTCATCAAGTTGATACGACGTAAAGACAATCAGCGGCAACGCGTTCCAGTATAAAAAGACCTGAGGCAAACGATAGGTTTAGTGTTGTTGTTCTCCTGAACGCCCAAAGATGGCCCCACCAAGAAGTGCACACCGTCACCATCGTCGTTCTTCTGTCCAAAAGGGAAAAGTAAAAAGAAAAGGACAGTCTCGTCATCCAAAAAAACACTTAGTCAAACATCGACGTCACCCCAGAAAAGACACACTCGTTGAAAGAAAAGAAGTCACCAAAGAGGAGTATGGTTGCCTAGTCTTTTATTACCACACATGATCAAAACTCTTAAATCTATTTAAATCTATGACCACTAGCCAAAATAAGATAAAAGGACGCATGTGAAGCCATGGACTTTAGTGTATGTTGTGCACCAAAAGATGTCTCCTCATTGTTGTTGTTCTGTCCAGAAAGGAACAAGAAAAAGACAGTTTCGTCATCTGAAATAAACGCTTAGTCAAACATAGACGTCACCCCCAGAAAAGACACACTCGTCCAAAGAAAAGAGGAGTCACCAAAGAGGAGGATTCTTTTGTGATTTTGGAAAACACATCGTCACCTTTATGACGAAGCGATAGTCCCCCAAAAGGATAAAAGACCGTGTGACAAGTCATCGACGTTAGAGTATTTTTTGATGTGTGCCACGGAACCAACGAAGCAACCGAGAAAGATGTCACACCAAAAAAGACATTCCTCTTCTGCCCCCAAAGGAAAGAAAAGGAAAGGACTGCCACCTCGTTTAGCCAAACATTGGGACATGTTGTCCGTCCTGTCCAAAGCTCCTACAACCATGCGAAAAAAAACTCATTCAAACTACCTCCAAAGACGTCATCGATACCGTGTGCGAATGTTGTCAGAATGTCTTGAAAGGCACAATACCTTTGTCTAAACACCAGAAAGAATACTTAGCCAAACATCGACACGTTCTTCGCCATATGGTCCAAAAGAAAATACCCATTGGTCAAAAGAAAAAGATGTTGGTGCAACGCGGAGGAATTTTGCCTTTTTTACCCATGTTACTGAAAGTAGTAATGGGCACAATAGGAGGACCCTTACTGAAAGGAGTCATGGGAACAATAATAGGAACCTTGCTGAAAGGACTATTGGGAAACATCCTGGGAGGATGAAGATAAAAGGGACCTCTGGAGTCAAAAGATCTCAGACGTGATCCTTGAAATCCAATGGAAGGACGAAAACTATCTTTAGTGCCTTACAAAAGATGGATGGAATACCATCGTTGGCAAGAACAACGAACCCCGCATTTACCTCCCAATCCTCATTTGACCGAGATGTCCCAGTTACAACACGAATTGCAATCCTTGATGGATCGCAGCGATTTGTCAGAAACGGAAAAATCGCAACGGTACGGTCAATTGTTGCAACGACTGCAACTCTTTCACCAGAAAGCTTTAGACGAAACCCAGTCTGAAGGATTTTAAGGCCTTGATGAAAAGTTCACCACCACCACCACCACAACCACTACCACTCCCAGTGGTCAAGACAGATGCAGCCCCATGGTTGCCTGGGGAAGAAGAGGCAAGAGAAGCCTTTCAAACACCATCAGCAGCTCCCATCCCTAGTAAGATTGCAGCGTCCTTGTTGACCCCTTCCCCTACACCACAACGAGAAGAACTTAAAGCTTGGGTTAAAAAGACGATATCCAATCCACCTTCGACAGAAGTGAAAAAGAAAGAAGGGAAAGCAGAAGTGAAAAAAGAAAAGAAAACCAAAGCCATTCCATTACCACCACCACCACCACTGCCACCAAAAGTACCTTCGACTTCTACTTCTGTGGCACATCGGACACGTAAAGCCGTTTCTAAACCACTTCAGAGTACCATCACCGAGGAGTGGATCACTTATTAAAAAATGGAGAAGTTGTTAGCCAGCATTTACTACGATCCATTCCATCCTGCAGGTTACGGAGGTGTTCAGAAATTGTATCGTGCTGCCAAAACTAGACTGAAAAGTGTTCGTTTACCTCAAGTGCAACGCTGGTTACAAGAACAAGCCACGTACACCTTACACAAACCCATTCGACGAAAATTTTCCAAAAGTCGCACCCGAGTGGAAGGCATCGATCATCAATGGCAAGCCGATTTAGCCGATGTCTCTCATTTGGCCACCTACAATCGTGGCTACAAATATTTGTCTTGTGTCATCGACGTCTTTTCCAAATTTGCTTGGGTCGTGCCACTGACTTCCAAATCGAGCAGTGAGTTAATGCGAGCCCTCAAACTGGTGTTGCAACAAAGTAGGCGTCACCCTCTTTGATGGCAAACTGACAAAGGCACTGAATTTCTGAACCAAGCTTTCCAAAAAGAATTGAAGAAACGTGACATTCATTTTTTCACCACCGAGAATCCCGAAACCAAAGCCAGCATCGTGGAACGTTTCCAACGCACCCTGAAAGAACGCATGTGGAAATATTTTACGCATCAACACACTCTCAAGTACATTGACGTCTTGCCACACCTCGTCCAATCGTACAACCAATCTTACCATCGGAGCATTGGGCGTGCCCCCCAAGAAGTGACTCCTGACAACGAAGTGACCGTCTTCGAGCGCCTGTTTGTTACATCCCCGACAGTGACTGTCCCCAAGAAAGGTGGAGTGTTGGCATCAGGAGATTGGGTGCGCATTGGCAAAACCAAACGCATTTTCGAGAAAGGTTACTTACCCAACTGGACCACAGAATTGTTTCGTGTCACCTAAAGTGTGTGGCCGTCATCCTCCCGTCTATAAATTGGAAGACATGAACGCGGAAGTGTTAAAAGGAACGTTTTACTTGCCCGAATTACAACGTGTGACCAAAAAAGAAGACGACGTGTACGAGATCGAAAGCATTCTCGATCGAAGAATCCGAAAATTGGGAAAACGACGTGTCAAAGAAGTCAAAGTGCGTTGGAAAGGATATCCTCCCAGTTTTGACTCTTGGATCGACGCTTCGCAACTCATTGACTATAAAAAGAAGTGATCATCATGCCCTTCAACACAGCCTCAGCTACTGCAGTGACCACTCCATCTCCCAGTTCTTCTCTTCAAGATCTACAAAAGCAGCCCTTGTGGGTGTGGTGTGGAGAACGTGTGTCTAAAACGCAAATCGTCTTTTTCTGCCAAATGTTTGTGGTGTATTGTGTCATCGGTGCTGCCATTGCCAATTTGAGTTTGCAACAAGGATACAAACAATTGTGGGCCATTTTACTTAGCAGTTGCATTGGTTACCTTCTTCCCAATCCGTCTCTGAAATATTCCTCTAACGGGAACAACAACAACGGGAGCCTTGCGTCCAACGTTAGTCCCCCATGCAACAGCCACCCTAACCATCCTCTTTTAGACACTCCTCTGACATCCAGTAACCACTCGGACACTAGAACTCTGGAATTATGAACAACCAATTTTACTTAACGTTACCCAGTGACAGTTCCATGGAGGTGTTTCCCAAAAACAATTTGTGCTGTTTTTCGGCCAGATTACCTCAAGCCATGCAATTGGATCACGACGCCCATTGGGAAGTGGCTTTAGTCGAAATGATTCACCCTACACAAATCAAAAACATCGTCGAAAATCAAAACACTTTTACGGTAGAAGTTTATGACAAACAAGTGCAACAAGCCTTGGATGAACGAAGTAGTGTAGCTGACTCTATGAAATCACAAGACCCCAAAACTAAACGAACCACTTATCGGTTGACCATTCCTGCGGGCTATTATTTTAGTGGTCAACATTTGGTGAACGCAATTTCTCCCAAATTCAACGCCGTGTTTGCCAAAGCCTTGGAGAAAACCAGAAAAAGTGTCACCCTCGAGTACCACAAAATAGCTAGTCGTCTAATGATGAAATTTTCAGAGGACAAAGTGTTGGCCACTACATTTTGCCCTGAATTGTATGACATTTTGGAGGAAGACACTAAGTTGATCAAGATTGCAAACAAAATACCAGCCATTACTGGCAACTTGGATTTTCCGAAATAATTTCGATTCCCTGTAGAAATGAACCAAGGACTGAATTTGATTTTTGTGTACTCCGATGTGGCGGAGTACAACGTGTTGGGACACACCTCCGTACCGTTACTGCGTGTCATTCCTTTCAAAGTGGATTCTGCCACGAACGCTGACGAGGAAGGTGGAAACACCTATCACGTTCACCGCGAATTTGTACATCCTCACTATTTGCCCGTCAGTAAGTCTTATTTCGACACTGTCAACATTACCATAAAAGGAGATCTGGGACAAAATATTCCATTCACCAAAGGGAAAGTCACAGTGAAACTCTAACTTTTTGTCAGTCATGTATCCTGTGTACCAAGGAGTCGCTCGACAGCGAGGACATGGTTTAGGTGATATGCTCAAATCGGCCTTTCATACATTGGTTCCCGTTTTGAAATCGATGGTGACAAGGGGATTGCACGCCTTGAAAGATGCCGCGTTGACGCAAGGTAAAGAATTTCACCAAAATGTCATCATGGGCAAACAAAATCCCAAAGAAGCTTTCTTGAGAGCAGGCAAAAATGTCTTGCTTCAAACGGGTAAAGACATTTTGGGTCAGCGAGAAACTCCTATAAATGCCCTGGGAGATGCTGAGTGAGACATTCCTGCTTCTCTGACGCCACAGCAAGGACAAGGCAGAAAAAGACGACGAAGACACCCCTTCAGAGGACTTCACACCACTAGAGCTAGAAAGACTAAGAAAAGAAAAACTGTCCGAGAGTTAGACGTTTTTGATTACTAAATCAGAGAAAATGATGTACCGAGAGTCTTGCGCTTGTTCCAAGTCGGAACTGGATCTGTTTGCCATGCCACCCACCATGATGACAATGCAAGAATCCCAATGGGTCGAATTTCATCCCGTCTCCTCATTGACGAATTCAGCTCCCACCGAGTTTGAAATCAAAGGACAACCCGAAGAGTACATCGATCGGAATAGCAGTTACTTGTACCTGAAACTCAAAGTGATCAAAACAGACAACACTAATCCGGGAGACGATGCTAGAGTAGCTCCCGTCAACAATTTCATGCATTCCTTGTTCAGCGAAGTGGATTTGTACTTGAATAACAAACTGGTCAGCAGTAGCATGGTTACTTACCCTTACCGAGCGTACCTAGAAAATCTCTTGGCGTACGGAAAAGAGGCCAAGAACACTCATCTGGATGCTTGCGTGGTTTGGACACCTGACACCGCAGGTGAAGACACTTTAAACGACACAGCCCTGACAGCCGATGACGATCCTCACAATGTGGGCTTTAACGACCGTCGAAAGAAAATTCTGCAAGGTCGTAATTTAGAACTGATGGATCGTTTGCGTTTGGACATGTGTTTTCAACAAAAGTATTTGCTGAACGGAGTGGATATTCGCCTGAGACTCAATCGCAGCAGTGTCGCTTTCCATTTGATGGGTCATGCCAACGAGTACAAAACCATCATCCAAGAAGCCAGACTTTACGTGCGCCGCGTAGAAGTGTTACCTAAGCGGGAAACGACATCAGTCACACATTGAGTAGATCAACCGCCAAGTATCCGATACGACGCGTAGAAGTGAAAACGTTCACCATTGCTGCTGGACTCCGATCCAAGATCGAAGATCATCTGTTCCAAGGACAGTTACCCAAACGTTTAATCGTTGGCATCGTCAGCAACGCAGCCCTCAACGGAGCCCACGATCAAAATCCTTTCCAGTTTAAGCACTACAAAGTGTCCAAGATCGAAGTCAGTCACGATGGCAAGACCTTGTGTACCAGACCCTTCGAACCTAACTTTGCCCAGAAAAATTACTTGAGAT
The DNA here is from genome assembly GCA_016617855.1 of Megalonaias nervosa. Lineage (NCBI taxonomy): Eukaryota > Metazoa > Mollusca > Bivalvia > Unionida > Unionidae > Megalonaias > Megalonaias nervosa. The sequence continues at coordinate 46,453 of JAECUM010003458.1, read as the reverse complement.
CGTACTTGTCCCTGTACGAAGCTACCGGACAACTAGGAACCAACACCAGTCATGGTATTTCGTACGAAGATTATGTAGGAGGTTACACTTTGTAGGCCTTTGATTTCACTCCAGACCAAGGCAGCAACGAGGGACATTTCCACCCTATAAAATCATCTGGTCAACTGCGTGTGTAAATTCAGTTTGCAGAAGCTCTCACCGAGACGGTCAACGTCATCTTGTATGCCGAATTCGAGAATACCATCGAAATCAACAGTTTGAGAGAAGTCATTCTAGACTGTTAGAAACAATGGAAGACTCCTATCCCTCATTGAACGGTAGAGAATCTTTGGAAATGAAATGGGAGGATAGCGTGAAAACAGAACCCCAAGACCAAGACAAAGAGGATGAGGTAGTGGTCAAGTCCAGATGGCCAGAACAAGAACAACATTTAGTGTCGTGTTTTGCGAAACACCTGGCGCATACAATTACGTAATTGAGTAAGAGAGATTGCTATGGATGTCAAAACGATCATCCCAGTCAAATTCAACACGATAAATGTCTGATGATGAGTCAAGAAGAAAAGTTGGACGAGTATCTGGACGAAGCTTGGAGTGTCATCTCGGAAGAAGCAGTGTTGCATGAGTGGTATAAAGGCTTGCGTGATCATTCCTGCCTTCCATTGACTACTCTAGAGGTCTATCGAATCGAAGCTCTCTTAGCCCAGAGTGCGGAGACAAGGCAACGAAACGGCTACTTGACAGAGCGTTTCAAACAAAAAGTCAGAATTGATTTGATGACTTATCATTACCTGTGAAAAAAAAAAACAACACAACAAAAAAATGGATACCTGGGAACTTTATTACCTTTTGAACAATAGTTCGTATACTGCTTCTTGGAACCCTGTCGTGTGCGTTAAAGATGAACTACCTCATCGCAAACCTCAGGACCATCAAGCTTATGTCATCAACACGGACGAAAGTCATCACCCAGGAACTCACTGGGTTGCCGTCTACTTCCCTCAAGAGGACTGCGTGGAATATTTTGATTCGTATGGATTACCCCCTTTGGAAGACGATATCATTGACTTTATGAGAAGAAATGCCCAGACGACATGATTCAATAATGTGAAATTACAAGGCACAGATTCCATGGTGTGTGGACAATATTGTGTGTATTTTCTTCATCAACGCAGTCATGGATATCCTTTAGAACATTTAGTGACTTATTTTGATCGTCACTCTTCTAGAAATGATGAGATGGTAGATCGATGGTTTTTTGACCATTATGGCTATCTTTTGTCTTTAGCTAGGAAACGTAGTGTACATCAGTGGCCTCATGACTTCCATCAATGGAAATCTCACATGATTTCACAACGTTGTCAACCTTGTCAAAAATAATTTGTTTGATGTTATTGTTACTTGTTAATTGTTAGTAGCTGATTATTGGTTGAATAAAAAATGTTGTGTTTTTGAAAAAGAATTGTGTCTGTCGTTTGTTTTCAAAAAAAGGCTGTGAATATATGCTCTTTGACTTTCTCTCTATCTCGCACCATGACATTCGCTATCATAGCGTTCCGACACTAAACCCTAGTAGGGATGTTTTCAATCGCGTCCGCGTTTGAACCATATAAAGCGGGTTGCTGTCCAGTCTGGCCATCCATGGTGGAGTCGTCTACCTATGAACATGCCTTCCAGACTAGCCAAGCTGAACGAAGCTTACGTCAATTTACATCGTGTCAGGCTAAACCTGATACCGAAGACTGAAGATATAGAGAATGTCAGGATGTTATCCATAGCCCAAGACCTGATAGAAGAGGTCTTTAGAGAGGAAATCAAGCAGGGGACTAATTGCAAACCAGGGAGAACTTCAATCAGCCATCAACGCAGAAAACAACAAACCGGATATCCTATGCCTACAAGAAACCCACCTACATCAGAACAAAACAACACCGAAAATTAAAGGATACGGCCTCATCTTCCACAAATATAGGACCGACGGGAAAAAAGGAGGAGGTATCGCCATATACATACACAACACTCTCAACAACATCACAGAAATCATTAACACCACGAACCCTACCACCAACACAATCGAACATCAAGGAATTATTCTCACAATCTCACAGTCTCCAGTCTGGCCATGGGGTTGGCCCCAAATTGTTCAAAATTCAACAGAAAAAACACACTCTCCCGCCATGTCACCACATGGCGGAAGAGTGTGTTTTTTCTGTTGAATTTTGAACAAAACAACGAAAAAAATAACAAACACACACATCCAGGATAAGAAAGCATGGGAAAAAATTAACACGGAGAGCACAGAAACAGACACCGCTAACAACATAATGGAGGCCACTCAAACATACGACATCCTCAACAATAGCAACAATACCAACACCATAGCAACAACTACGTCAACAGTGCCAGAGGAAAATACTGTAAACAACGACAACAACACGATGGGCAAAACGGACAACATCCTCACTATACAGACCAATGACAACATATTACCAGCAACCACAACAAGAACAACAACCACAACAACAACAATTGAAACAACACCGGCAACAACCATAACAACAGCAATTGAATACAACACCAGCCAGCCTCTCCCAACCCCCAAGGAGAACACCACCATTACCACCAACAACAACAATAACAAAAGAAAAAACAAGTACACAATACACAACAGCCAGGAAGCAGGGCCCTCGGAGCACCTTAAATCATGGGAGATGAAGGAAACACAGAACGCCTAATACCAAGCAGAACAACGTCAACTTCGAAAAATCCTGCAACCTTATCATAACATGCCAGACTTCGAGGAAACAGCACGCACACCCAAAGGAAAACAACCCCTCAAGGGCAAAGGAAAAAACTAAAAATTCCGCACCCAATCCTAATGCTGATATCAGAATAGTAAGCAATAAAACCGAAGAACATCAACACATCGGAGGCCGCACTACCCCACCAACAATGACAAACACCGACAACAGTAACAACAAAAAGCTGGTGCCCACACCTTCAACTCAACACCAAGGGATAACAAGGGAACGCAACCAGGCATCACAACCAGGGAAAATAACAAAACACGAATACCACCCACCCCACCTTACATTGTTTATAACAAGCTATTGTAATAAATTTTACAGCATAAACACAAAGAGCCTCGCCTCTGCATTAACCCGAGAACACAGTGAATACTTCCGGATTATTAGGCCGCGTTCGAATTACATAATTATCTGGTGTAGCACCACCAGCCAACTAGCCAAATACCTAGAACTCAACTGCATCGCAGGCATAAGGGTTAATGTGGAAAGACACAGAGCAACACAACCCCACACCAAGACGGATAACCGAATTCAGACGGACATCCGAATTAACCCCACCAAACAAACACGCGTTGCGGAAAGACCAAAACCAGGATTCAAGGCCATCATCAAGCTACCTGGGTCACTCTCAGCCACAACAACAGAAATCCAGACCGAGCTAAAAAGACAAAACATTGAATGTTATCGAGCTTTCAAACTTAAAAATCGGCATGGCACGGAAGCATCAACAATATTACTCGAATGCTCCTGCCTCCCACCCACATCAATCAAACTTGGACCAAGTGGAAGGACAGCAATGCTTCTAAAATACTTCAACAAGCCCGGTACTGTAGCAACTGTCAGAGATGGGGGCATTTCACAAAAGCCTGTAGACGACACAAGCGGTGCTACAAATGCGGCAGGAACCACCAGGACGCATGCAAGGCACAAACCTTCAAATACGCCAATTGCTGGGAGCAGCATGTCCCATACTCCGATAACTGCCCCTACACCATAAGGGAAAAAAACATCATCAAGACAATGGAGGAAAAAAAATATCAGCTGTAACTAAGCTTCAAAGGATCTTTACAACACAATACCTAAAACAACACGCCAACAACCATTCGAACTCCAGCACCATCAAGCAGACAACAGGAACCACAACCCCCCCTACCTACCCAACAAAGGCCCTGTGCTAACAAGGGAGAAAAACCCCCTCAGTATAAAAACAACAATAGACCAGCACTACTTCCAACACCGCCAATCACATTAGCACCAACACCACCAACCAAGGTAAACCCAACTAGACACCAAACACACTACACGCGACAACACCCTGACCACCAACGACAACAAAAAACCCAACTCCGAAACCAAGAAGTGTTACAACACCACACTACCCAACAACAACACTTCCGGCAACAGACGCGACCTACAAAGAAGGAGAAGGATACACAAAATTATGACACTGAACAATGAACAAAGAAGGAAACACAAAAAACAACGAATACCCTTACCTCAACCCTCATAACTCAATATTTACGAGAAGTAAGGAACGAACTAAAATAAAAAACCCACCAAGACCAAATCAGGAAGGAGGACTTCCGCCGGTCCCTACAAGATCTACTGGAGAAAATTCACTCCCCAACCAATTATTAGCTGCACAATTAGCAAACATCACGTAAATACCAACAACACAATTAGGGAACACGACCACAACAGACCGAGAAATACCAACAATACTAACAACGGTTCACAATTCATCATATGGCAGTGGAACTGCAGTGGACTAATTGCAAACCAGGGAGAACTTCAATCAGCCATCAACGCAGAAAACAACAAACCGGATATCCTATGCCTACAAGAAACCCACCTACATCAGAACAAAACAACACCGAAAATTAAAGGATACGACCTCAGCTTCCACAAATACAGGACCGACGGGTAAAAAGGAGGAGGTATCGCCATATACATACACAACACTCTCAACAACATCACAGAAATCAATAGCACCACGAACCCTACCACCAACACAATCGAACATCAAGAAATTATACTCACAATAGGCCGGAAAAAGATCACCATCTACAACATATACCTTCTAGGGACCACCAACACCAACCCCTCTCAGGAACTTGCCCAAATACTCAAAGACAAAGGTAACAACAGCATCATCTGCGGAGATTTCAACGCTCACAACATAGACTGGGGAAGCGACCATACGGACACCAGAGGAAAAAACATCGACAAATACGCCAGAACCAACCAAATGATAATACTCAACACAGGCACCCCCCCCCCCGGATAAACCCGGTCAACGGAAAATGTTCAGCCATAGACCTCACCATTGCGACACCACTCATTGCTCAGATCACTGAATGGGAGCTCATGCAAAAAAGTACACTTGGTAGCGACCATTTCTCTATTTGCACAACAGTTTACCTACACAACCCTAAGGAGCAACAAACCAGCATACCAAAATGGAAAACTAATAAGGCAGACTGGGACACCTTCCAGACCATCCTAAGGACAAAACATATAGAGGACCTACAAAGTACTGACACAACCCTTTACTACAACATCACTCAAACAATCAACGACGCTGCACAGGAAAGTATACCTAAACAAGTGGAAAAACAGGAAAAACGACCATCCCATGGTGGAATGAAGATTGCAAATCAGCCCTAAAAGCGAAAAAGAAAGCACTAAATCGCTTCCTACATACCAAACTCTCCAACGACTTCATCACCTACAAACAAATGGAAGCCAAAGAAAGAAGAGCAATTAAACAAGCCAAAAAAGCCTCCTGGCAAGCTTACTGCTCAACACTCAATCACTCCACTCCCACGAAAGAAGTCTGGAACAAAGTCAAAGCCATGAAAGGTAAGACTCCCAAAACAACACCCCAGATAACAGGAGCAGAAACTAACAAAGAAAAGGCCGAACAATTAGCACAACACTTTGCACTCTCGAGCAGCAACAGTAATCACACTCAAACCTTCATGCTACAACGCCAAGAGGTGGAGCAAAAATACCCACATCTCTTTAAGGACCAGACTGCGGAGATAACCAACAAGAAATCACCGCTCAACGACAACTTCCAACTGCAAGAATGGCACAAAGCGCTCCGCCACAAGAAATCCACTTCACCGGGAGAGGATAATCTTGGCTACGAAATCTAAAAACATCTACCTGACAACAACGGATTATCCTCGATTTAATCAAACTCATCTGGAACACTGGCAACATACCCATCACCTGGAAGCAAGCCATTGTAATAGCGATTCCAAAACCAGGTAAAGACCCCAAACTTACCTCATCCTTTCGCCCAATTTCACTCACCAACACCATCTGCAAAATTATGGAGACGATGATCAACAACAGACTCCTACACCATCTCGAACGAAACCATCTATTCACGGAAAATAAAAGCGGATTTAGGCCCAAACGATCTACCATAGACCAACTCACCAGACTTGAAGCCGACATCAAACTCGCTTTCAATGCACCAAGGAAAAGGAATAGCCATCTCATAGCCATATTCTTCGATCTAGAAAAGGCTTTCGACCTAGTATGGACCAAGGGGCTAGGAGAATATCTACATAGCACCATCAACCTATCTCAGTTCGCGGATGATAGTGGAATCTGGAAAGCAGGAAATCTCAACAACAGACACCCCATCACACAGATACAACAAGGACTGGACGACTTCACCAGATGGGCGAATAACTGGGGCTTTAAAATCTCAAGTACTAAAACTGTCGGGATGCTCTTCTCCCACCCCAACAACCGAAAACCGAAATACCCGCAACTCTATCTACAAGGCACACCCATCCAGTTCGTAAAACAAACCCACTTCCTGGGACTACTACTAGATGAACAACTCACATGGAAACCACACATCGAAAATCTCGTCAAAAAATCAAAACAAGACATCAACTTGCTGAAACATCTCAAAGGAACTACATGGGGAGCTGATCAACCCACACTACTTATGTTATACCGATCATTAATTAGATCAAGATGGGACTACGGCTGCCAGGTCTACGCATCAGCCAACAGCAAACTGCTATCCCAACTGGACTCTCTTCAATACAAAATTCTCCGTCTATGTACTGGAACACTACCCAATACATCACTTCAAGAGTTACAAATACTAACAGGAGAACTACCCCTAGAACTACGCAGAGAGGAACAAATCCTAAGACATACTATCAGGAACTCAATACACAGCGACGCAAACCCAACTCAGGCGCTAACTAAGCTATGCGAAAGAACATTCAATCAAAAACTTGTACCAAACCCACCAGCTAGCACGAAAGTCCATACCCTCTGCGCAGAACTCTAATTAACTGACATACAAGCGAAGCAACGGCAAAGACCCCACCCCCTGGAGAAATAATACCCCAAACATCAACCTCATAGCACAAACATTCGGAACCAAACAACAAAATCCCTGCAAGATGCTACTTGACATTCAAAAACTACTCCAGGACCAATATACGGAATACACTAAAATATACACGGACGGATCTAAATCCAAGGAACCTATCAAAACGGCAGCAGCAATCGTGGTACCAGAACAACAAATACAAATTGGAGCTCGGCTTCCAGATGACTGCTCCATCTACACAGCCGAATTTTGGGAAATCAACGAAGCACTGAAATGGATCAAAACTCAAACCCAGCAGCGCCATGTTATCATCACGGATTCTCTCAGCGTCCTCAAAACCCTAGAAACAGGTGCAACACGAAGCAGAGCAAATATGCTCGAGGAAGTGATGCAACATATTCGAGAACTCGAGACAAATCAACACACTATTGAATTCCTCTGGGTGCCATCACACATAAACCTCTCCGAGAACGACAAAGCGGATACAGTGGCAAAAAGAACCTCCACAACAACGAAACACCCTCCCACACCTACAGCGTCAAAGAACTCTACAGTCAGGTTCGACAGAAAATAAACACAAAATGGCAACACATATGGAACAACTCCAACAAGGGAAGTCATCTCCACCAACTACAAAAAGAAGTATCCAGGAAAATCATTACCCCAAAGGACATGGTAGTTAATGACTTAAGGATTATCAACAGAATCATGACAGAAAAAACACTACTGAAAGGGAGCTTCGAAAGGTACCTCAAAGACCAAGGGAACCAAACAAACAACTGTCCTCACTGCCCAATAGCCTAGACGCTCGACCACATATTCAACACATGTGCCACCTACAATGTGCAGCGGAACAGCTTCCAAGAACACCAGAAACGCATTGGATCACCATCAACATACCTAGAGATATTGGAGAAGACCAAGAATACAAATATAGAACTTACCTACAAAAACGTCATCTCGTACCTAAAGGGGATCCAAAAACATTGTCGCTTATAAGCAAAAAGAAAAACACCTGCAACACAACAAACCAGGACTATGACAATGAGCCTAAATCCACGGCTCAGAGACAAGCACTACCAGCCATCCAACACGCCAGCACCCACTTATCCTACTAACCTATTAACCAGACTTAACAATTAACAATTAATCCTAATACACTTACCAACCAGACAACATACCAACAACAGGACCAAGACTAAAAAGGGGACTATGGCAAAACGCCAGCTAAAAAACAGGTCCCCAAACCAACCTAAAAGGCATAAGGAATCGAAATCCAATGGTTACGACGAGAGAACCAGGACTACTAGACATCATAGCAATGACAACAACAGGATTAAGCTGGACACAGGGTAAGTAAAACAACATGCAAACACAAAAGGACTATGACAAAACGCCAGCTAAAAAGCAAGCCCTGAAATCAGCCTTAAAAGGCACAAGGAATTGAAAACCAAACGCAACAACGAGGGAGCCAGAAATACCACTGAACATCAGATTCAACTAGGGAAATAAGACTATGGCACAGGGTCCAACTAACGGGCAAATCTTAACTAAAATACCAAGACAAAAGGCCACATAAGGGCACTAGCAACAACAAGGGAGGCAGGACTATGGTAACAACTGCCAAGCCAAAAGGCGAGTCCTAAAAAGGAACTTACACACATAAGGAATCGAGATTCACCTTTAACAACAAAGGAGTGCACAGCGCCACAGACAGACACCAATACGTTTAATCGGAAACACAGTCGCATCGAGGGACAGGCAAGTATAACAGGGCAAACAGGACCAAGACATCAAAAGCCAACCATACAGAACCAACAATATAATATAGACTAAACAACACCATAAAAAACACTCTGTACATAGCATGCGACAACTAAAACAACACTACTCCAACACTACTCAACTAAAACAAACTAACAAAGCAAACACACCCACAACAACTAACATAACCACTAACCAACACATAATCAACTAATAACTAATACTTAAGGGAAGGAAAAAAAATAAAACAAATATAATAATATATATATGTGTGTGTATGTGTATATGTGTGTATGTATGTATGTATGTATGTATGTATGTATGTATGTATGTATGTATGTATATATATATATATATATATATATATATATATATATATATATATATATATATATATACCTTATCTCTTCTCTCATCTCCCCCTCCCATCTCCCATCCCATACCTCATGCATGACATTAACAAAACATAAAGGGCACAATATCAATTCAAAATTGACGATTGACAGAAATAATCAAACCAAGACAAGGAAGACAAAAGACAAGAGAGAGGCAACTGGGGAATACAGCCAGGTGAACACAGGAAAACGACTGAAATATTAACCTCCACTTGGCGGACAAGAACGAGCCCTTCCGGAAGAACAGAACAAGGAAATTCCAGAACCTCCAAAGGGCAAGCACTAGCCCTCCAACACCGGAAGAACAGAACCAGGAAGGACCAGTACCTCCATAGGGCAAGCACTAGCCCTGCAAATCAAAGACTAAAATACCAAACCCCAGTCCCTCCCATGGGCAAGCTCTCGCCCACACAAGAGCAAGCAAATCCATACCCTCCCCTGGGCAAGCACTGTCCCACCACCCCGTGCAGGCACTGGCACAAACCTGGGTAAGCACTGGCCCACCTCCTCGAGCAAGCACTGGCTCAACACTTCCGAACAAAAGCTCTCCTGTCCACCCATCCTCTACTACCCACCTCACTAACAAATAGGGCCCAAAACAGGCGCTAGGGAAAACAGACTAGCGAACACCTGGGTGGAATCCTGCGTACAACAAGCCTATGTTGAACAAAGACTTTCCACTATAAGCCCTCTCTTCACGTTCCTCTTATTCTACCCTCACCTTTACTAACACAAGGGGCCTAAAACAGGTGCTAGGGAAAATATACTAGCAACACCTGGGTGGAATCCTGGAAACAACAGGCCTGTGTTGCCCACAGATTTTCCACCAAGAATTCACTTCCCCCACCCACCATCACCCTCTATCTCTACTCTCACCCCTTACTTTTATATACAAGGGAGGTACTTCCATTGGAAATAGAAGGCCTCATTCGATAACACCACCGTACAAAACTACCCTGATCCTTTAGTACCTCCACCATCAAAAACAACAAAAAACCACAAGGTTGCTGACACCCGGCTGATTGGTGTAATTTCGCCATTAAAAGTACGCTTAGCACACAAAATTCCAACTGCACAAGGATAAAATAGGCAATCTTCAACTCAGAAACGTATATCAATAGCACAGGTGGCCAACACAATATTGGGGATAGGGGACGTCCACTAGAACCACTGGACAGAATTTGACATACAATCACGTCGGTCTCCACCTTCTGACATACAGTTAAAAAGTACGACTATCGTACATAAAAGCGGTGGTTTTGCGGCATCATTCCTGAAACACCGACCAATTAAAAAGCTCAAGAATTGAGCATTAACGAGTCACAAAAGCTCTTCCTTAGCGTAGGCGACTTTAATCTTTCTCAGTCAGTCAGACTGGCCATCCACTGTTGACTCGTCAACCTATGAACATGCCTCCAGACTAGCCAAGCTGAACGAAGCTTACATCAATTTACATCGTGTCAGGCTAAACCTGATACCTAAGCCTGAAGAGATAGAGAATGTCAGGATGTTAGCCATAGCCCAAGGCCTGATATAAGAGGTTTTCAGAGAGGAAATCAAAAAAGAACAAGAAGAATGGACAGAGAAGTGCAGACTTCAGAAGCAGAGAGAACAGCAACAACAAGAGCAACAGCAACAGCAGCAGCAGCAAGAACCAGACAAAGGTTTTGTCGTCTGCAGTGTGGACACCAAAGAGTTCTCCTTCTCTCTCCGCAGAAGCAGGCCGTATCGTATAGGAAAGCCTGCTGCCAGACGGGGACTCAATCTTAGACAGTAAAAAATGATTGCCATCACTTCCCATCAACAAAAAAAAAAAAAACCAGCTCTTTTCAGGGCTACCCCAATACTCTAGAAAAGACATACTAATTCAATTGCCAAAACAAATTTATGTGTTTGTGTCTTTTAATAAATAGAAGTGTGTTTATAAGCACTTCGTTTCTTTTATCAGTAAAAAAATTCACCCTTTGTTTCTCTGTCTTGTCAAATCATGCATGTCTGTGTTTGCAAGTAAAAAGTCAACGTGAGTGCTTATTTTAGGTCCGCGCGTTTGATGTTTTGTTTTTGGATTTGGTAAGTTTTGGTGAAAGGGATGTTTTCCTTTACGTTCGTGCTCCAGGAATATAAAGCAGAGCACTCGTCAGTCTGGCTACCATTGTTGACTAGTCAACTTAAAAGAAGATGAGCAGACTACAAAACCTGTTGAAACTCCAGATGCACCAGGAGCATGCCAGATGCCTTCTAGATGAGTTGGCTATGGAGGCGGTACATGAGGAAGCCAGGTTAAAAGAAGAGGAGGAAAAAAAAAAAGAAAAAGGAAGAAGAAGAAGAAAAAAAGAGAGGGATCCTGCCTCACCTCATGATAAGACTTGTCTGTGAGGTCAAACCTGAGGTAAAGACGCCTACACAAGCACTGCTACCACAACGACAGCAACAGTCACAACCACAACCACCAGTACCAAGAGAGAGTCGCTGCCCCTCAGATGGAAGACTGGGAGGTGGAGGCTTTGGAGGAATTAGAGAGTCAGCGGCAAGAATGAGAGCCGCAGTAACATCATCCCCGGCTACAAAGCAGAAGAAGACAGAGAACAGTCTTCAGAATCCAAGAAACTGAAGATTGGGGATCTGAAGCCAGTCAACTTCCCTCTGCACACCCAAGAACAAACATCAATAGGGAGCAGGACTGGAGCCGACGTTGCGTGTGTGGTGCTCGCCCAAGAAGATGTCACCATTAGTCAGGTGTATTTGAAGCTAAAAATAACAGCCCTTCTCAGGGCTAACCAAATCTCTAGAAAAGAGAGACTATTTAAGTTGCCAATTTGTGTGAATATAGAGTAGTGTGATAATAAACACTCACTCCTTTACTGTTGAGTGTGTGCGTGTGTGTGTGTGTGTGTGTGTGTGTGTGTGTGTGTGTGTGTGTGTGTGTGTGTGTGTGTGTGTGTACTTGCATTCGCGTTCTTTGGTGTGGATAGTATACGTGTTTGTGTTTTATGCATTCGCGTTCGTAGGTGTGGATATCATGTGTGTATGTTTTATGCTTTCGCGTTCGTTGGTGTGGATAGTATATATGTTTGTGGGGTTTTTTGCATTCGCGTTCGTTGGTGTGGATAGTATATGTGTGTGTGTGTGTGTGTGTGTGTGTGTGTGTGTGTGTGTGTGTGTGTGTGTGTGTGTGTGTGTGTGTGTGTGTGTGTTTTATGCTTTCGCGTTTATTGGTGTGGATAATATAGTGTGTGTGTTTTATGCAATCGCGTCGTTGGTGTGGATAGTATAGTGTGTGTGTTTTATGCATTCTCGTCCGTTGGTGTGGATAGTATAGTGTGTATATTTTATGCATTCGCGTCGTTGGTGTGGATAGTAAATATGGTATGTTTTATGCATTCTCGTCCGTTGGTGTGGATAGTATAGTGTGTATATTTTATGCATTCGCGTCGTTGGTGTGGATAGTAGATATGGTGTGTTTTATGCATTCTCGTCCGTTGGTGTGGATAGTAAATAGGTGTGCGTTTTATGCTTTCTCATTTGTTGGTGAGGATAGTAAATATGGTATGTTTTATGCATTCTCGTTCATTGGTGTGTATAGTATATAACATGTGAAGTGAGTGTAAGGGATGTTTGCGTTCACGTCCGTGCTTGAAGCATATAACGCGGAACGCTCGTCAGTCTGGCTACCCACGTTGACTAGTCAACACAAGATGGAATTGTTTAACGAGTTAAGAGACAGTTATTGTTTAATAATGGATGCCGCCTACGTGGTGGAAAGGCTAGAATAGGATTGGAACTATCCAGACAGCCAAGACTTTGTGACCAGTCAAGTCACTAGCCTGAACGCAGCCAGGGATCAGGTGGCAGGAATAATAGAAGAGGAGGTGAAAAAAATAACAGGCTTCATCAATCGTAAATATGTGAGAATTGGGACATTGAAGGACGCACTTGATAATGTCATCCAAGTGAGGTGCTTTTTAGAAGAGCAAGAAAATTTTACGGAGTGGTCTTTTGTCCTGTGGGGATTAGAGAAATTAAGGAAATCTGAAGACCTAATGAGAAAAGTGATGAAAGAAGAGATAACGAAAATCAAAGACACATGGGCAAAAGAGAAAAAAGAGAAGGAAAACCGAAAGAGAAAAGAGGAGTTTGAAAGACTAAATCAAAACTGGATGAAGGTACAGGAAAAGTTTTGAGAGTTGGGACATCCTGACTGGATTCCAGACGAAGAAAAGAAAACGAAGAAGAAGGGAATTACTGGAAAGGTGAAGAGCTGGTGGAAAAAATGGAGACAATAGAAGAAAAACCCAAAGGCGCTTTTCAGGGCTACTCCACTGCCTCGAAAAGATTTATTCTTTCTTGCCTAAAAAAAGATATTTTATTCGATTTTATAATTTATATCTAACTCCCTCAAAACATTATTCTCTTACCTAAAAGATTTTTTTAGTCGATTGTATAATTTGTTTATGATAGATTGATGTTCGTCAATCTATAGAAAAAGAAACGAATATATAAAACATACTTTACTATCCACTGACACGGACGCGAATCATTCAAACTTTATATAGAAATGACACAGGTGGCATGACGTCACGGTACTTGCTATATACTATCCACAAATACGAACGCGAATGATTCAGACTTTATATAGAAATGACACAGGTGGAATGACGTCACGGTACTTGCTATATTGTTGCAACTGTCCAGTACCGTGACGTCACCCTACCTGTTCCATTCCTTTTGTCGCTATACAAAATTCTCATTGTCGCTATACAGTCCCAGGGTGTTGTCGCTATACAAAATTCCCATTGTCGCTATACAGTCCAGGATGATTTCTTGTCGCTATAAATCGTGTCACTATACGGCCCCCGGAGGGGGGGTCTGCAATGTATTTTCGCATTGTCGCTATTGTATCCTACTACATTACTTAAGAGTTCCTGTAGATTGTGTAGGATCTATAAATAGGTGTTGTCAAGTTTCTAGTAACAAAACTGGTTTACAAGTTGCGGTTTTTTCTTGGATAGATTGGTCTGGTGGGTTGTTAGAAGAATTATGTTCTTTCCCATTGGATGGGTCAGTCAGATGGGTTCTTTTACAATGTGGTGTGTTTGCAAAATGTCATGTTGTTTGTAGCATTGTTTACTGTTATATTCTGGCAGAATAATATAATTATTATTTTTCCTGTCCCAGAACTTATGGTGAAACCTCCTTTCACTCAGGTCATGTGTCCAACGACTTAAGAAACAAAAAAATTTGTGTCGAATTTCCTTCCACTCTCCTGCCAGTGCTTGATGTAATAACATAAATAAACAAAACTCTTATCTGATAATAAAATAAAACAAAATAACCTTATATTATCGTATTTTCCTCTTTGTTCATCATGCGCAATTTATCAATGAAAAAAAATATATCCACGAACTCCATATTTATTGCGTATGCATCCATCCTTCAGTGTGTATCAATTATGTCAAATAACACATGACACATTGCACATTGAGATAAATAGAGAACAGTGAATTGTGTTTTATTAGTACTCTAAGGTTTTAATACATTATCAGACTGAAAACTAGATCCAACAAAATTGGAAATGAAAGAGAGGGAAGTATCATTTGATTGCTTGAGGCACCTATGATTTACAAATGAAATGGTGCAGGTGCAAACTAACAAAGATTGTAAGATATCCAGATTAACTATATGACAATTTCTCACAAATAAAAATAATTATTTGAAAATACATTCACTCACAAGTTTTTTTTTTCTTCTGCTCAAGTACACTATTAACTCTGTTGGAAAGAGTACATTGGTTATTTGACTGACACCCATCATTAAGTAATGTTAGGATCTCGCAAAATTCAACAAATGTTTGATTATTTTTCTTATAAAAGTTGAAAATTTCAATCACAATTCCATTTGACAGTCTGTCAATTGTTTTACAAGATTTTGAAACTATTGTATCAACACTTATGCCTGCATTTTGGCAGTAAGGACCAGGAAAATCCACACTCTCATATTTCTACACTGAAAATGAACAACAAAAAATGTTTTAGGAACAGTTAAAAAAATATATATATATTTCATCATCTAAACTTGCAGAGCGGTACTTTATCATGGTACAAAACGTAGATCTGTAAATCACGTTTTCGTACTCTATTCGTACCACCTATCTTTGCGAGTTATTTGGTTATATTTCGTTTACAGAGATTTCATTTTAGTATTAAAATGTTAAAACATCATTTGGCATTAATTTGTATTTAGATAAACGTTTTGAAGAAGAAAAGTAGTGTAAAATAATTCAAGAGTAAATCTGTCAAATCTACATAAACATGTCAACATGAGGACAATCATTTATATGATAACATTTACGCTATATTTCAAAAAAATATTTAATAACTGCAAAATAATTACCTACCGATACAAAAACACTCAAACAGTGTACATAAAGCACAGCATTTGTCTTGTGATCGCCGATTTTTCACATAGAAGTTAAGTTTATCCTCGCGAATCCAATATGGCGACTTCGCCCACATGTCTTATAGAGGTCAGCTTGTGAAATACGTACTTTTAAAATTAAATGCGGGTACTTAAATATACGTTCCGAAAAACAAATTTGGTATCGAAAGAACGTTTAGAATGTGTGTTTTGTAACGGTATATTGAAAATTGAAATATAACATTCGTGAGTTGAAACAAATTAGCGAGACTTTAAGGACTATTTTCTCAGCACAGGGTCATCGTATGCAAATTTTCAAAACACAATCGGAAACGTCATTCATTCCTCATTCAACTGACGAATACCTCATTAATATTCATGAAGTTCTAGTGACCCGCATTTCCAAAACAAACACTGGTGTCAACTCACACACACAGGAAATAGCAATTAACTGAGAGCCGACAATTTTGATAACTGATTGATGATTACATGACAATATGGTTATACAACGAAATGTACATATTAATGAATTTTATATGCTTTTGTAGATAATTTAAATCCCTTTTAAATAAAGTTTTTCTTCAAAAAAATGTTTTTATCAATATTGATTTTAATACAAATTTAGCACACACAGTATAAGAAAAAATCAATTTTCACCCAGTTTACTGATACGGAATAGGCACTGTCGGGGCCCAGGTGCAATGTCAGAAAGACAAAAAGTGGAGATCTACTTGTTGGTCTACTCAAGGGATAGTTCTACATCAACTCCAAGCATGACTGTATACCGTTTATGCATCCAACATGTGTGTGTGTGTGGGGGGGGGGCCAAGTGGTTGAAAGCGCTCACCGTTATGGATCACTGCCATCGCACCAATCTCTGCGTGGGTTCAAGTCTTGGGTTCAGCCAATGTGGGTATGTGAGAAAGCTTGCCAGTAGCTTCACGTGGGCCGGTGGTTCTTTCCGGGGTTTCCCTGGGTTCTCCTGCACCATTTATACTGGCCACCATGTATAGCCTATCTTGTGTTGAAAAATGATGTTAAACCCTTAACAACAGCAACAAATCCTACATGTAGCGGGCATATAGTGAAATTTTTTAAAAATTTTATTTTGTTTATTTGAAGATAACTGAAAATTGTGTTTTCTTGAAACACGATGGTGTCAGAAGGTTTGGGAGTACAACATCATATTTGTAGCATGACACACCATGCTTCTATTTGTTTCATGTTATGGCGGGTATGTCAACATCTTGAAAATAAATTTACACATTTTATCAGCACAATCAGTTTCCTCAGGCAAATTCAACTTTTTTTCCAAGAAGCCCAATGGGCACCACACTTAGAATACAAGACGGGCCGGAAAAAAAGGTTAGAGGGCCCCAGTGCCCCGGGCGATCTGATTTTTTTTTTATCTAGAGATACAGTGTTTCATTCTATGCTTTATTTCAGTCTTGTACGAGTTACAAGAGTTTGGTTTTATTTATTTATTGTTGACCGAAATTACAAGAGGACACATGTACTCTAAGCTGACAGTACTTCTTTCGATGATTATGAATCTATTCAAGGGCATGGACATTTATTAATTTTGTTCTATTACTCACAAATTTCAGAAACGCATAATCACGTGCATTTGGACACAATTGTTTTATCTAGGATGTAGGAAATCACTTAGGTGGGAGTCCTTTGTACGCTTTTAAATCAGTGGGCGGCAAAATTTTAAAAAAAATTGCCAGTCCTGCTTCAGCCACCCTGCTTAATGTGAAAATGTGTTGATCAGTTAGCTGTGATGATATTTACAAAGACAGAATTCAGTGTCCAAAAGACACACTGATGTGCTTGTTGCTATTATAAGAGTACATCTAAAGAACATAATGCAATATCTAAGCGGCAAGTTCAAAGACTTTGACTGGCTGCGGGGTGGGAAAATATGCTAGTATTTACAATGATTGAATTCAAAGGCAGAAAGACTTCGAAATGTACATGTGGTCATTTATAAGAGTACATCAAATAACTTTCATTATTGTGTTCATGTCTGAGTGTAGCTGAATAAGCAGTGCACGTAAACTCAGAATCAAGAGATGTTGAGACTTAGACAAAATGCCATTCGTAAATTTGGATAAGTATTTTGCAGTTAAATGGCAAATTGACGATTGTGATGAGATTCAGAAGAGTGCTAAAGTTGTTATGACTGATAGTTTGCATGGAACATTAGCCAAGTATAAGAAAGTGTGTGATGCCTGGCTTAGTTTTTGGAATAAGACCTTTCTTTGGATTGACAAAATTCAGTCTCAATCTGATGGACAAACAAGAGCTATATGTAAGTGTTATAAAGAATGTAGTAATTAAACTCAATCGCAATCAATAGTTTTTAATCTGCAAAGTTTTCTGTTAGAGGACTGCAACTTTTGCTGGTGTGAGTCCTTTTTTTTACCAAAACAAGAGTCCTGGACTCCAAGTTTTAAAATCCTAGTGAGACCTCTCTTACTATTCCTCCATGTTTCAGGTTGGTCATTAGGGATTGAAATTAGTGGCGTCTCATAGACCCAGTACAGATGAACGACCAGAAACACACATTTTGCTAAAAGTTATTATATTTCTGTTTTGTTGAAGATTTATGTACAACTTAAACATTATCCAGTAGGATGAGGTGTCGAGTTTCTTAGTATTACATATAAGTATATGAACATATTTGCCTTCATTACTCAGAGGTCTCCGAAATGCTTAATCACGCGTATTTGGATGAACTTTTTTAACTGGGATGCAGAAAATCACTGACGCAGGAGTACAATTGATCATTTTAGAAGTGCTGATATTTACAATGTGAGAATTCAGTTGCTGAAAGACCCCTAGATGTACGTGTTGTCACTGTAAGAGTACATCAGAAGAACATGACGTAATAGCTGGGCAGCAAGTTGAAAGACTTTGACTAGCTGCTGAGTGGTGGGAAAATGTACTGATGTTTACAATGACTGAATTTAGAGGCAGAAAGACCCAGTGATGTACATGTGGTCATTAAAAGTGTACATCAAATGAACAACTTGAGCTTTTATTATTGTGATGGTTTCCAAGTTTAGCCTAATAAGTAGTGCATGTGACCTCGCAATCAAGATACATTGAGACTTAGACAAAATGCCGTTTGCAAATTTGTACAAGTATTTTTGGGTTAAACGGCAAATTGATGAAGATTGTAATGAGATTCAAAAGAGTGTAAAAGTTGTTAGAACTGTTACTTCACATGGAATAGTAGGCAGATGTATGAAAGTGTGGGATACCTAGCTTGATGCATGGAATATGACCTTTCCTTGGCCTTACATAATTCAGTTTCACTCTAATTGGCAAACAAGAGCTATATGTCAGTGGTGTAAATAATTTAGAAAATTAAACTCGGTGGCAACCACTGGTTCTTCTCATCTGGAAATTTAGCCACTTCAGGTGTGCCTAATATGCTTCTGGAAGGGGACTGCAACTTTTGCTGGTGGGACTCCTATTTTTGCCAAAATAGGAGTCCTGGACTCCTCGTTTTAAAATCCTAGTGAGACATCTGTTGCTACTATGATTTAAAGATGTACCATACATAATATTTCTTTGGAAAAATGTATACAGATTGCTGTATGACTCACATGTGTCTATCACTGGATATCCAACAAATGCAGCTCATATTGTAGGATAAGGCATGTAGGTAGTGCATACGTGGTATTTTAGTTCAAGGAAGTAACGTAGGGATTTGAGATTTCTGGTTCACTTGCATGGCTTTATAGGAACACATAGACAGTTTTCATATCAGCTGAGACAAAGGATATTCTCCTTGAGATATTAATGACTTTGAGGTGCTGACTAACAGTCAGAAGGAAAGAATTTTGCATGTTCCAAGTGTTATTTGATAAAGAGTCTACCATTGTATATAAGTCTCCCATGTAACGAGTCCTAAACTCTCCATTACCTATGCTACCATTTTGAAATAAATATCTTTTGCGTAGACAAAAATGATGGCAGATTGTAACTGATAATGACTTTAGATAAACATGATTGGAATATTTACCTCTTCCAGTTTGAAGCACACAAGAATTACCTCACATCCTCATCTTTTGTTTTTAGCAATATTGAATATGCAAATTTTGACAACAACACACTTGAGTTATTACAACGCCTGTGTTATAGAGTGTGTTTGTGCATATGATTTGGATTTTTAATGTAGTTTTGAATTGGGTTTTTTTGGTCGTATCGATACAATGTCTGCAGTGTGACAATGTATAGTGATGTCTAGCACTGGGTCATCATGCCATAAACATGTAGCATCTTGTCCCACACAGTCACATTATCCTGACACCAGGCTGACCAGTCCTACCACTAACCTTTTAATGCTGAGCACCATGCGAGGCAATTGTTAGTACCATTTTTACTTCTATTTGGTATGACTCGGCCAGTGTTTGAACCCTTGACCTCCCGCATCTGAGGCGTACGCTCTAACCACTAGTCCACCGGGTGCATAGAAGGTGATAATGAACGAAATATTAATAACAAGGACAAAAGAACAAACGGTTTAGGTAGGGCATGAAAGCTGAACTGGGGGTAATGCATCAGCTGGAAACATAAACAAAGGGATCATTGTAAGAAAACCTGTTGTCCCTGTTGTACAATTTCTTCAAAAATTGGCCTTAATCATGAACATGCAACTTGTGCAATTCAGTAAACAGGAACAAACACTGTACTATCACAGTCTATATCTAGATGCTGTATACACATGGCAATTGATTAAATTTGTGTGTCAAAGTAGACTGTGTGCTATAATATGCATGTGTGCATCCGCATGTGTGTGCATGTCTCTTTTCCTGTGCATTAGATTTATTGATGCTAGATTATCAACCTATTACTGGGATAATAATAAAACACAAACTTAACAAAAAACAAACCATTGACACAGGATGTTCTGAATTAACTGCAAGGCAAATTCAAAAGGCTTGCCAGTCCTGTCTTCAGTCATCTCCTGAGTGTGAAATTGCGTTGATCAATTGATCATTTTAGTTGTGCTGATACCTACAATGACAGAATTATGTGACTGAAAGGCCCCCAGATGTACATGTTGTCATTATAAGAGTACATCAAAACAACATGACGTAATAGCTTGGCGGCAGGTTCAAAGACATTGCCTAGCTGCTGAGAGGTGATGAAATGTTCTGATATTTACAATGACTGAATTTAGAGGCAGAAACACCCAGAGACGTACATGTGGTCATAATAAGAGTACATCAAATGAACAAATTTAGCTTTCATTATAGTGTTCGTTTCTTGGTGTAGTAGAATAAATAGTGTGTGTGTGTGTGTGTGTGTGTGTGTGTGTGTGTGTGTGTGTGTGTGTGACCCAGAGATCAAGACACGCGGTGCTATCGAGACTTAATCAAAATGCCGTTTGCAAAATTTTGATAATTACTTTGGGGTCAAACGGCAGATTGACGAAGATTTTAATGACATTCAGAAGAGTGCTGAAGTTCCTAGAACTGATGGTTCAGATGGAACAGTATCATGTTGTAAGAAAGCGTTGGATGCCTGGCTTAGTGTTTGGAATAAGGACTTTCCTTTAATTTACAAAATTCAGTCTCTAATTGACAAATAAGAGCTATATGTCAGTGGTTTAAAGAATTTGGAAAATTAAACTCAATGACAACCACTGGTTCTTCTCCTCTGGAAATTTAGCCACTTCAGGCATGCCCAATACGGGTAAGGGTACTGCACATTTTGATGGACTATTTTTTTCCCAAAATGGGAGTCATGGACTTCTAGTTTTAAAATCTTTGCAAGACCTCTGACCGAAGATTATTAACTGTAAGCTGCTGCAGTGTAAGAGAGAACAAATCTGAATTAACTTTAGAATACATCAAACCTGACCTCATATGTTGAACGGAGGCATGGTTAAAAGGCATTAAACCAGGACAATACTCAGAAAAAGATGCAATTAAATCATGTTAAATGTTTCCTCCAGATTACTCTATTCACAGAAATGACAGAGGGAGTCGTGGAGGTGGTGTATTCACTGGGGTCAAGAGGGACTTATTGGATATGAACAGCCACAACTTATTACTGAGTGCAAGATTGCTTTGACAAAGGTTAAACTTAAAAAGATATATATATATATATATATATATATATATATATATATATATATATATATCATCCTTTTATATGCCACATAGGAAAGATATCCAACAACTTTGTCTCTTTACGTAAACTGTCACCGTGTAATAAAACTAAACACATTCCTTTAACAGGTGACTTCAATTGTCCAGATATAGAGTGGGAGAAATTACAAGTAAAACCTGCTACTGCAGACAAGGACATCCAATAAGCCCTGGTTGGTTTATCCATTGATCATAGACTAACTCAGTTTCATGATCAACCTATTCGTTACGGAAACGTGTTAGATTTGGTGTTCATTAACAACCAATCTCTAGTGAAGACTTCATACACCACCACAGGCATTAGTGGTCATGCTACGGTGGTAAAATATTTTGATGTGACACCTCAACTTACCAAGCAAAAACCAAGGAAATGACTTGTATATTACAAGGCTGAGTGGGACACCATCTATTTAGAAGCAGAACATCTATATAAATAAATTAACGAAGAATACCAAAATCGAATAAATGTTGAAAATCTAATGTTTCTCTTTATGAACACGATCTGCATCATCACGGACAAAAATATTCCAGCTAAACTGCACAAAATAGGAAAATCTGTGGCATGGTTCAGTCACAAACTGATGAGATTGGTAAAACGTAAATCAAGACTTTATAACCGAGCTAAAAAGACAAACCAATAGACTGAATACAAATTATTTCAGCAACAGTACAAACAACATTCAAACTAACAGAGGTCAACCATATAAATTATACCACCCACAAAGGTCTTGACAATAAAAAAACACTAAACCATTCTGGAGATATATAAAATTTTTAAAAAAATGAAAACTTCGGCATACTGCCACTAAAGAAGAAAGGATTCTTAGTAAATAAAAGCAAAGTAAAGCTCAAATACTTGTCGACCAGTTTAAATCAGTTTTCACCAAAGCCATTAACGACACTATTCACAAAATGGACAAATCTTACAAATACACCTTATGATAACAACAGAAGGTGTTGAAAACTGTTGTCAAATATAAATACTTTCAAAACAAGCAGACCAGGCAACATTGCCAGCTTAATCCGAAAAAACTGCGCCCACCAACTAGGCCTTGGAATGAGAGCTATATTCCAGTTGTCATTTGACTCTGGAAGTTTACCAACAGACTGGCTAAATGCAAATGTTTCCCCGGTGTTCTTAAAAGGTTACAAGCATCTTGCAGACATTTTCGACCAGTTTTCCTTACATCAGTCGCATGTAAACTTTTCGAAGATATAATTTGTAAACATGTTCTTAACCAACTGGAAAATATAACTAAACTGAACCACGGCTTTCGATCGGGATACTCCTGTGGAATGCAACTTCTTACAAAAATGCATGACCTACTTCAAAACAGTGACAAATTAATACAAACCGACATGGTAATACTAGAATTTTCAAAAGCATTTGATACTGTGACACATCATAAATTACTGTTCAAGTTGGAAAACTATGGAATCACTGAGCCACTACACTGCTTGGGAGAGATGTTCTTAACAAAGCGACACATGCTAGTGGTGGTGGATAGAGAATCCTCTGGAGCAGTCACTGCCGACTCCAGTGTCCTTCGGAGAACCATGCTAAGACCAATCCTTTTCACATTAATGACATGCCAGACTGCATGAAATATCAGGTCAGGATGTTTGCAGACGACTGTCTCCATTACAGAACAATTAAAGACTAGAGTGACTACCACACCCTCCAGAATGATCTCACATCCTTTGAAAAATGGGCGACAAATTGAACTATGGCTATCAATGCCACTAAATGCTACCTCATGAGTATGACCAGTAAATCAACAAAATCATCTCACTTCTACACTTTAAATAACCGCATACTGCTCAACAAGTCAATGAAAACCCTTATCTTCGACTAAACATTATCGGAGGACTTCAAGTGGGAATCGCACATTATCAAATCGACCAATAAAGCAAACTCTGCATTGGCATCTCTCAAAAGAAAACTCAGACACTGTCGGCAAATAAGTAGACAAACTGACTATTTAACACTAGTCAGATCTGTGTTAGAGTATCGTTGTGTCGACTGGGATCCATACTACACTAATGTTGATAGAGTCGAGAAGGTTCAACGCCAGGCAGCAAGATTTGTATCTGGTGACTACAAATTCAGTGGAGCAGGATGTGTCACCAAAATGTTAACTGACCTGGGTATACCAACACTTCATGACAGACGTAATATGGTCCGTCTGACATACCTCTATAAAGTATTTGAGGGGATTGTGCCGGTATCTCGCCAAATATATTTCTTAAACCATTAAGACAAAAACGCCAAATTAAAGCCAAACTTTTTGGCATGGTTGCATGCCATTGCTGATAACCTAAGTGATAATTAACATTCAATCTTTGTTGTAGGCAGTAACGATGACTTGTCATTCAAAAATGCCATATCCGGAAGTCAACCTGGACATAAGCAGGTGTTCTGCAACAGGCATTTTAAAACCATCGAAATCAAGTACATGGAGGACAGTGTTGGATATAATTTACAACACAGACAGAAATATCATCACTGTCAATATTCGTAAAGAAGGTATCCTCGAATCTATAGACTCCTTGAGGGTCCTGAATGCTGGTTCAGATTTCCGCTCCTTCTGAACTGGGCTTCGATCCCCAAACTGTCGATTGCCGTCCCCAAACTTTATCTTCGGCTCGAAAACTGTCTAACGCGATCTCTTTCTCCTTCTCTCGCTCTTCTGCATGTTTCCCTTCTCTTTCACCTCAGCTTATTGTTCCTTCATTTTCTAGCACTTCACTCTGGGCCCATCATAACCTAACTCCTCCTTCCAAATCGACTTAATTTCCTAACTATCTAGCTGTCACCATCTTTGTGAACTTGTACGCTGTCACATAGAGCTATGCTCTCTCTCTCTCTCTCTCTCTCTCTCTCTCTCTCTCTCTCTCTCAGCCTAAGTTCTCTACCTAGTCTCCAGCCTTACTGTCATAATCTAAAATAGCTCCACACGTAAATAGATCACTCTGGTAATGTCATACCTTAGGACTCAATTGAACAAGACTATACCTATGCGCGAAGAATCAATGAACGGGCAGCACACAGCCTGAATATCTCTCCGAAATCCAGCGTAACGCTTGCACACAACAAGAAGCACTTACTATCGAGGAAATTGCACAAATATCTTGTCTCTCAAGAGAATGCAAAGGTAATTTCCCCTCTTACGTTTCTTTAATTTGTTGTGTCTTAAAAAGTGTTTCAGTTTTCTTTACATCAGCAATACTTTACCTTAATAACGCTACCAGGCGCACAAAATGAATTGGGATCCATTCGCACCTGGGCTTCCGTGAATTGAAATTATCAAGATCGGGTTCTATTGTGTTCGTCCACTTTATGGTCATTGATCCTATGTCAAGGAACGGACAGGGAGGCTGCAAGGTCGTGTTCATGCACTTAGAAAGTTTGGTCCCGTTAACACATTGGATACAATATCAATCTGTACGTTCAAGAAGTTGGAAAGATCAACGAGCCTCGATACAGTGAACCAATTTACACAAATGTCCTTCTTAAGAGCAGGCTATAGTGTCGTTTCTTGCAATTCAGATGAAAGCAATTCTAGCCAGCTGGACTGACTGTTCCTTTAATCTGGCCACCAGTTAGCGCCATTTCAGTACAATAACGGTACCGTAATTCTCTACTCATTGACTCGACTCCCATCTTCGCTAGCCAAGGTTCCGATGTGTTAACCCTATCTACACTTTGGTACGTAATGCCAACTAACCAATAGTGTGTAACAGAGTTGCAGTTTTACTTTGTATATCGGCCGAAAATGGTTGATGCAATTGACTTCAAAAGAATATTTTGTAACTTTAACATCAAAAGTATGACCGTTTAAGAGAGAAGCCATTACATGTGTATTTGACGGAACGGATTTATTTGTATAAACACTGAGCGACAGTGGAAGACTGATAATTTATCAGTCCATTCCAATTATGTGTTCCCCTTCTATCGCTCATGTATGAATAGTCTTCAAATTTTAACACTTGATTTTGATTGACTGAGGTGGCGTGCCGCCACATCCAATGAAATTCACAGACCCGAAGCAGTTAATTATCTGATCGATCCGCCAAGGTGTAGATAGGGTTAAAATATCGGAACTTTGGCTAGCTAAGATACTCGTCCCCCTTCAGGTAAATTGAGACAGCATTGAAGAGGTAGTCCTCATCGCCTATATATTTCAATACATGTAACTTGCATGAATGTGTGCCAGTATATTGTTGGCGGCTTCATCTTATTTCAGATTGCCTTAATTAGGGTTGCCACACTTTTTAAGTGCCCGTTTGGAACAAATTTGGTTTTGAGATTTTTCATGCTTTTTAATAAGGCTGTTGAAGAAGATTTTAGGGCGAAATGCGGGACTGTCCAACATAATGTCGGACTCTAGCAACTCTAGCCGTAATTGCTGTGAATCATTTTCTCTACCTGAACTATTTATATGAACTTATTATCTTTTCGCATACTGCTTTCCGTTTATTGAAACCTTGTTTTCCGGCCAATGAAACAAATATAAATGTTTAAAAATTAAAGATTCAAGCAAATTCTTAAATGACCGGAAATGTTTACCATTAAGGGTACCTAATCATTTATAAAAAAAACAAAATACATATCGTTGGCTTAAATATTTGTGTCTTCAAGAGTTAAAATTCATTGAATTACTGCCAACTTGACATAATGTCTACAAAATCGAATATAATACAGCTAGCAAATGTAACTATAACAAAACTGACGAAAGAACAGCTTTAACATCACAACCTCTAACAAAACCTTTTAAGTATTCAGGCCAATTCTTAAATCATCCCATATGTTTACAAACTATCTTATGTCTCCATGTCTATCTAATAGTCAAATGAGCCATCTTCGTTACTGAGGAAGCGGAGGCCAAGTTCTTCTTCTGAAACATTCTGCCATGCCTTGGCTTTGATGGCATCCACTCCATCACATTTGTAGCGTACCAAGCACTTACACTGCGTTTTTAACAGAAAATTGAAGGACCGCTTAACCGTTGGGTCCCCGTATAAATAGTTACTTTATTCCAACCGACTTCAATTTACAATGAAATTTCTTACGAAACTATTTTAAAATTAATAATATTTGCAAAAGAAATGAAACAATATAATACTTCATAGGAAATGCTTCATAAAAACAAACCCAGAGTTTACCGCTTTTATCAAAGTTTAACATTAAAACTTAAAGCTACTCACTCAGTCTTTGCAAGAAAAATATAGTATCTTCAAAATTTCCCACAGATGTATTGCTTTAAACGGGCATCTGCAAGGAGTTGGAATATTTAATAGAGATCCAAATCGGGATAATCTTGCATGTTTTAAACTTATTTCGATACAAAAGTGGGACAACACTGACATTTAGGAATGGATAAAGAAAAGTAACACAATTTAAGGAATTTGCAATTAGCAAATTATACTTACGTCACGGAAGATACCCTACGTTCATCAGTTTTCCAAAGAAGCAACACAGAGGTATTCTTTGCCATTTTCATATCAAATTGATAATGTTGCTTAGTTGCTCAACATTGGCGTAACCATATCAGTGCTACCGACAAAAGTTGAAATGAACGCATCTGCGGAGTCCTTTGAGCAGTCAAATAAATGCCAGTAACATAGTTTTGTCTTCTTTCAGCCCATCAAAAAGAATGCCGACTTTAATGAAAAAGCTTTATAACCATTATGTGTCGAGAAACTTTGTTAATTGTTTCATCAACTTTTGTAACTATAGAGCAAAGCCGGGCAACACCGGCACTTTTTGTTAAAATAAAATATTACAAACAAAACGATTGTTCATATTGAGAATTGAGCAATATCTTGATTTCAAAAGTGGCTATGCTTACATTGTTGTTGTTGTTGTTGTTGTTGTTGTTGTTGTTAATATTATTATTATGATTATTAGTATTATTATTATTTCCCCTCTCTAAGGACTTGAACATCAATTACTAGGATATATTACCCTGCTGTGAAAATTTATGTTGTAAATGCATTTGTCGTTGTATTTTGTGAATAGCTTTCATTTAGAAAAGAATTATAAATTTGAAAAATAAGTAAAGAAAATATGAGTCCTTTGCGCACTTATTTCTTCGTTTCGAAAGTAAACACGAATTCTTTGTGCACTTATTTCTTCTTTTCGCGAAAAGAAGTTCTTGTCGGACTGTAGTATTACCCGTGGTGGACATTTTGTTTCTGTGTGCTGCAGTAGACACGAAGTAACGGATAAACTTTGTGTAAGGGTGATCATTCAAGATCAGTAAGTTATTTAACGGTACATGACGAAACGGTTGTGGAATGTGTTCTTTAAGGTAGTGACTAAACGCGCAGATAATTAATTAATACAAAATTTAGAACGCAGTTATCCAGGGTTCAGATTGTGACCTACAAGAGTTTGTGACCTTGAGTTAATTTGCGGAAGTGTGTTCTCTTAAGTTTTCCTATGAATTCCTGTGGAAAAATCACATGATGGAACTTGCTGGAGAAGAACCATGTAAGTCTGAAGGATGTGCTGAAATATTTAGTCTCTTTGGAACAATGAATAGGCACGTGAATACACACACCAGAGAAAAATCAGTTAAGTGTGAAGTGTGTGATGCAAAGTTTTATAGCAGGGGAAATCTGAACATGCACATGAGGATACATAGTGGAGAAAAACCATTTAAGTGTGAAGTATGTGATTAAAGGTTTAGTCACAGGGGAAATCTGAATACACACCTTAGTATACATAGTGGAGAAAAAACATTTAAGTGCGAGGTATGTGATGAAACGTTTAGGTTGAAGGATCATCTAAATGTACACATGATGATCCATACAGGAGAAAAAACATTTCAGTGTGAAATATGTGATAAAAGGTTTAGTCACTGGGGACATCTGAATATGCACCTAAACATACATAGTGGAGAAAAACCATTTAAGTGTGAAATATGTGCTAAGCAGTTTATTTGCAATGGAAGCCTAAATGTGCACTTGAGGACACATACATGAGAAAAACCGTTTGAGCGTGACTTATGTGATCAAACGTTTAGGTTGTGTAGACAACTGGATAGGCACATGAGGGTACATACTGGAGAAAAATCATTTAAGTGTAAAGTGTGTGATAAAATGTTTTGGTCAAATGGACATCTGAATATACACATGACAAATCATACAGAGGAACAAATATTTAAGTGTGAAGTATGTGATAAGCGGTTTAGGTTGAGTAGACAACTGGATAGACACATGAGGACATATACTGGAGAAAAACCATTTAAGTGTGATTTATGTTGTCAAACGCTTCGTTCGATTGGACAGCTGGATAGACACATGAGGGTACATACTGGAGAAAAGATATTTAAGTGTGGATTATGTAATAAAAGGTTTTGTAGCAGTGGATCCTTGAATGAGCACATGACAATACATACTGGAGAAAAACTATTTAAGTGTGACTTATGTCTTCAAATGTTTCGTCACAGTGCAAGTCTGAATATGCACATGAGGATACATACTGGAGAAAAGCCATACAAGAGTGCAGTGAATGATAAAAGTTTTAGCCGAAGTGCATCTCGGAATGATCATATGTTGGTACATACTGGAGAAAAACCATTTAAATGTGAAGTATGTGAGAAAAGGTTTGGTTGCAGTGGAAATCGGAATAAGCACATGAGGATACACACTTGATAAAAACCATCAAAGTGTGAAGTATGTAAGTACTGTTCAATGTTCAGACTTATGTTGCACATGAGAATACATGCACAAGGGAAAATATTTACACGTTTCGCATATAGCAAAATGTTTCGTCTGAGCGGACATCTAATGATACACATGAGGACACACTGCAGAAAACCCTTTTGGTGTAAAGTGTGTGAGTAAAGATTTTATGTTCAGTTGGAATTTGAAGGACCACATAAGGACACATATTTGGGAAGAAAACTTTTAAGTTTTGTTATGTATATTTAATATCCTTTGTGTGTTTGTTAGTTTTATTTGATTTTATTTCATTACATGCTATTGTAATGTAACATTGTATGTTGGACTTGACCTTGTCCAGAATTGCGTTCATTTCTGCTTGACCCAAATTGACTTTTTTCTTATTTTAGTTATTGTAAACAACTAATACATTGCTAATTTATTCTCTCTATGTATATTGGGTTTAAAATCATTATTGTTATTAATAGAAGAAGTAAATATGTTTATTATGGGTCTAGGTTTTGGAATTTCCTAAGTGAATTATACATAATCCAGGTTATTGTTTTGTAAAGGTCAGGATCATTCTAGAAGGTTATTTTCTATTAGGTAATGTTATTTTTTAGAAAATGCTAATTGTTACCTGAGGTCAAGTAGAGAACTATATATACCCGTACTGACTATATGTCTTGGGACACTGTAAGTCTTGGGACATACTAAATTATATTGAAAAGAAATTTTTTATGACCTATAAATTTTGGGACACAAAATTATAGCAATTTTTATATGTACTTTAAGTCTTCGGACACCTTCAACATTTGTTTGAAAAGTCAACAAATACATCAAATTTTATTCTGTTTCCTTAATATTTCTACCCAATTCAACTGTGTATGATTTGATTGATGACAGGAGTTGAGAATTAGCGAGTTGCTATAAGCATTTACAACGGTAACCTATCCCTTCAATGTATTATTGTTTGTTTAAAGGTCACTGGCCACATATATTGTACAAACGTGTGATATTATTATAGTCGTAAACAAAAACGTTATTTGTTATGTATGCACGCCATAAAATGTTTAAACAGACTTAAAAATCCACTCTTATCAATGAAAAACTTTTTCGGCAATCTCCGTAAACAGTCAGTAGTTTCTGTGTGCCAAAAACGGATATGACATATATTTATCCCTCTATTCAACCTAGCCATTCAAGCGTTTTAATTCGCCACGTAAACGTCTGTGTGATATATCATATGATCGTGTTTTTGTACAGCAAATATGGCGCACTGTGTTGCATATGGATGTAACCAAAAGAGTGATGATGGGACAAAATGATTCTTTCTTTTTCCGAAAAACCCTATTTACCAGAACAAAAGTGGATTGAAGCTGTGGGATCGAAGAGAGTGAGGGATGGGAAAGTTTTACCATTTATGCCGGATTATAGTCAATTTGGCCTAAAGAAAATTCAGCCCAAGACAATTCGTCCAAATGTAACAATACTTTGAACAAGTTTTTTTTCTGCAAACAACAAGTAGATACAATGAAACATATATATATATATATATATATATATATATATATATATATATATATATATATATATATATATGAAGTAGCACACAATTTTTTTGACAACTTTTATTGTTGTAAAATATAATAGGTTGTAGGAAAAAACTGAACAAACTAAATAAATCAAACAAACTAAACTATCTTGATATTCTTTAAAAGAAAATAATCATACTTCGTAATGTACATATATATGAGAGAAAACAAACTGACATATCTTGCTCATTCTAATTAAAATATTTATATACATTTATTTTTTTATGCTAAAAAATATATGCATCTGCACAACGACATTCTTGACTTAAGTCTTCCGGTCAAATTATCGATATTGATTTGTAAAACAATAATACTTAACATATAATATTCCACAGAATAAGTATACATTTTTCTAAGAGTAGCATCATGGTACATGAGATATTATTGCAAATATATTTAATTTTAGGCTTCAGGTTGTAACATTGCTGCATATAATACACTCGACTACACATGAGAGAGAGAATAATGCTGAGCATTTTGTCAGTGTTTAGTTGCAGCAATATGAGATTCTTAACAGTTAATTTTATAGTTTGTTTTTATTTTTCAAGTTGATGTCTTAGTGTGTGCGCGCGTAAACTGAAAGCTTGTCATTACTAGTCAATATCATCAATCATATTTGCTCCATTATTCCACACAAATAAGATAGATAATAATTTTGTGTTGAATTTGTGTCCCCCTCACCCCACTGCACGGTACCATAAAATAGATAAACAAAGCACTTATTTGAAAATAAAATGAAAGAAACTAACCCTGCATTGGTATCGTTTATTCCTTCTTTTTTCATCATATGAAATTTATTAAGGAAAACAATATATCCACGAACTCCATATATAGAGGATGATAGCTGGCATATGCAGCGTTACTATAGTGTGTTTCGCTTATGTCAGATAACAAAATCGCAAGAGAGACGAGAATATCACCCGATTGCTTGAAGGTACCTGCCATTCACGCATGATAAGTTGTAAGGCTCAAAATGACCAAGATTGTATTGTATCCTGGTTAACTATACGACGGTATCGTAAATAAAAATTATCATTGAAAATGCATTCACTGTGAGTGCAAATGATAATCTTTTAGCTAGCATAGGTTACACATGTATCATTAAAGCAAGTTATTGCTGTGTGTACTATTTACCCAGCAAACATCAATTATGATTACATATGGCAAACAAATAGAAGTCCGGGTGATAAATAAACACAATTGGCAGCGAGCAATAAACTCCTTGCTTAAACTTACCGACAGGATATCAGATACAAAGGTTATTTTATTACAAAGGAAGATAACCCCAAAAACTGACTTTGGAGTGTGCCGATTTATTTTTATGAAGTCGGCCGACATAAGGAAGCCAACTTTGGTTCCTTTGGATTTTTTTAAGTGTGTCGATTTCTTTATCTTTTTTAAAAAGTCAGCCGACAGTCACATAGGGAAGCCAGCATTGAGTCCTTTTAACCTATATTATACGGGAAATTTGAAAATAGACTGAAACAATGGAACAGTTTTGAAAGCGACACAATCTAGTGCGTCGTGCATTCATATCGATATAAGGCTGAACAGTAAATTAGTCTTCAATAGTTTCATCTAAATGTTCCCTGTCTATTCATGGATCCGGTGTGGCGTAGAACAGTCTTAGATACAACATCGGGTTATCGCGTAGGTGAAGCCTCTCTTATCAACGCGCAGCTTCCAGCATCCATTGGAAAAGTTAATACCCTGTGCTAGTTTAATTTTCAAGCATCAATACCATTGTGTATAATTCATGTAAATGGCGTATAATTATTTTGATCAACTTGATAATTCAGTAAAAAGTCGGTATAAGGTTAAATTAGACTTTGAATAAACTGCGATGATTGTCCTTACAAGTCTCCAGCGGCTGTTTGGCAAAACATCCGTGCAAATGGCCACCACTCCTGTATATCGAAGTAATTTGTTTTAACATTAAATTTACATTAAATTATAGTCATAAGGATATATGATATTTTCATAGATTACTTCCATATTTTAGTTAGCGAACAACATATGATTATCTATTGTTTGTCATGTTATCACTTGTATAAGAACATAAAAAAACATAAATTTATTTTTTACAAATATCTAATTAAAAATGGACAATCGTTTTCAAAATTAAAATGCAAACTGCTTTTTTTTCACTGAATGTTCTTTTCCTGCTTTGTTCTCCAGTTCCTTTCTTCTTATTCGTTGGTCATATCTGATTGTGTCTATGTACCTAATCCATATAACTATCAATAATGTCTATGAATTTAATAATAAACTGTTTTCCTGTCTATAGGCATTTTCACACGTGTGACTATGAAAGCTTGCAAAAGTCTTGAGGTCTACAATTGCTTCCATTCCAGATGGGTACACACAGAAATGAGCCATAAGTTACCAAATGGTGCTTACACGATTTTTCATGCAGATGTTATGCCTTCACAATGAATAAATGATAAACCACATCATCCTTGGGTGGCTCTTGCTGTGGATGGTACAGTAGCTGTTGCTCACTGTGACTGCATGGCAGGGTATGAACATATAAACTTATAAGTTCATTTCAGGAGCTTCATATATTAATATAATTCTTTGTTCTTAACATTAAAGTCTATGAAGCAAAAGTATTGAACATTATATATGAATCGTTGACCATAATAATAAAGTTTAAGAATTACAAACCTTTTCCAATGTTCTGATAATTTATTTTCTGGCTTATAGTAAAGAGTTGGGTTACAGTGTGTGGTAGATTCCCATTTTCAAAATCAGAGTGCCTCTATTTAGATCAAAGATTTAACATAATAAATCAGTTGGAACTTTCACATCATTATTTATTTATTTATTTATTTTCCAGACTTTCTTAATCCTGTTCTCACATGCCTGCAATACTTTATAAAATAGAAGGAGCAGTATGCCTAGGTCATACCAGTCTGGCATGTACAGAATTACCTTGCAAGTTGAACTCTGTGAAAAAGTTGAACCGGCTGAAATTAAGGACATAGCTTTTATAAAGGCACTAGGGTAGCAAAGGTTCATAACAGGATGGCAACTTGTCACAAATTAATTTCCCAGTTGCAACAATTTACAAAGATTTTAAAAGGCAAACAACAGGATTATTTATCTGAGACAAGTTACCATTCTTAGCAGCCAGTGCTACTTCTCTGGCATCATATTCATGTCATGGTAGCAGAGTTGTAGACGTTAAATGTCCATTTTCACACAGAGTCAACATCAGAAGAATGTATCAAGGAGCCCACTTCATGTCTAACTGAAGATGGAAGAGCCTTGAAAGATAATCATAAATATTATGGTAAAGTTCAACTTCAACTATTTGTCCATAAATGTTGAAATGTGTGATCTTGTTGTGTACACATTAAGAATGATAGTTATATTACCTATTTCCAGACACAATGTCTTCATTTGTAGGATGACTGATAGAGTTAAAATATTCTGCTTAAACCATGTTATGTCTGAACTGCTAAAAAGGAGGTTGGAACACAGTGCAGTTACTTTACATAGCAGTGTAACTGACCAAAGATTGTATTGTTTATGCCATTCTAAAGATGATGGTAAAGCAGATATGATTGGTTTTGACAATCCAAAATGCAAAATACAATGGTTCCGTCTATAAAAATGAAACTTGTGCCAAAAAAAACCAGTGGTTTTGCAAGGAGTATAAAAAATACGCTTTGACTCTGAATGTTTGTAGTTTTTCAGAACATACTGCATGAAAAGTTCAAATTGTAGGTAACATTTATTGCATGTACAACATATATTATCAAACATTAGATTTGACATATGTAGTTATCAATAAACATTTGAACAATGACTTTATCTTTACACATTTATTGCTGTCAGTGCTTTCTTACTATACATCTTAATATATTTCATCTAAACCTATTAACCACCACAGTTCTTTTCAAAGTAACTTAAAAAAAAAAAGAAATAGATTGATAATGTTGCTACCACAAGATGAAAATTTTAACATAATGGGTTACTACATATTAGTAACAGCTGAGTCACTCATCTTCATTGTAAACAATGCCATCACGAAGACTGGTTAAACTGGCGCATAAATGAATCACTTTATCAATGCTAGCTTGAATTTTGTTACTGGTTTCATCATTTAATGATTTTATCATACTTATTGGTAGAATTCTTTGTAGAAGTTTGTATCGGTTCTTCATGAGACCTTTAATTCTTTCAACATGTATTCATACAGTACTTACATTCCGTGACTTATCTACCTCCCTAGCAGACAACTGTTTCTTGCCTTTTGTAAATGCAGGTATGATCAATTCAGCTGGAAACACACTTGCAAAGTCTTCCTGTAATGTGAATCCCCTATATGCAAGAATCTGGTAGCCTGGAAGATGTAAATTTGGCTAAGAAACCCTGATGATCTTACAATCTGTGTGTCAGAAACTCTGCCTCCCCAAACTGTAGATGAAAATGTCACTGATCCCAGAGGACTGCAGCCAATAAACACTCTGACTGCTGTGCTTTTTATAACTGGAATAACACTTGGCTTTTGCATCAAACTTTTGGGGTCTTTCAGTAAATATTTTAAAGCAGTCAATTATGCACGTGAATCTAGGAAATTTGTTACGGAAGACACTTGGCAACATTTTACTTACAGTTTCCCTGTCTGGCCAATGAATAAGAAAGTCGAACTTTGCACTTAAAATATTTATCCATCTCCAAAACATGTCATACAAAGTTGATATTGGAATTCCACACTAATTTGCAAGATATTCAAATGGCATATCAAGTCGTAATTTGGCAAGTGTTAAAAATAGCTGATCTTGCAAGGATAATTTGTTGGCTAGTGGTGATCAGTTGATAAATGTTTGCGTAATACTGAACAATGATAAAAATATATCCCACTTGATTCCAGTATAAAATATGGATTTGTTATCATTATTTTCAATCAGTCTTGATGAATGCTTAATTGTTTCAATTTTGGTTTGTAAATCTTGCACCTGTTGTTGAAATCCGTCTCGCTCTGCTCTCAAGCTGCACATTTCAGTATAAGTTATTTCTCATTCAGATGATGTTAGTGGTTGTTGTATCACTGTTCATGGCAGCAATTGTGTGCATATGTTATTAGTATCTGATGATGAGTCTAGAGAGCCCCAGGGTGATATTTGGGGATGTGCCACAGGTATTATTCTAGGGTGTTTACTGTGTGGGCATTGGTGAGCCTAGTATATCAGTGTTCAGCTCCTCAGGAGACTCCTTCACCTTCTTGCTTGATATTGCAATCGATTCAAACTCAATTTTCCATTTCACTTTATTGTCATAGTGCACCATCTTCTTTTGCTGTACATATTTTGTAATTTTTGTGGCGAACTCGAACACTGACAGTACCTACTCAGGGTGATCTGAATCTTCATGTGGATTTCCTGTAAAGAACAAATAATTCATGAAATTTCTCAATATTTCTAAAATATTATTTTAACTATTTTTCAAACTGACATGAAGTGTTTAAGACTAGAAAAATTCAGTATGATTGAAACTTGTCTAGATACTTATGTACCTGTATTATAATGGTGCATGGGTTCAGATTACTTTTTTGAGTAAAGTTTGGTCATCAGTTGCAGAGTGCAAGAGTTAGGATTCATATATGAATAAATCTGTTACTTTCTTGCAAATATGACATGAGGTAACATATATTAATAGTCATATTCTTGAAAAATAGTCACATTCTTGAAAAATTCAATGTCGCAAAAAACAGAAAAATACATATATTTGATTAAAAATTACAGTGTTATATGTGGGCATACTTTGTAGCAAGCAAGAAAGGTTTGACAGTGTTTTGTGTTTATGGGTGGGCATGTGTGTCAATAACATCAAAATAAAATAAAATAATATTATAATCTCTTGCTGTAATTTAACAATGTGACAATTGCACATTTTATGCAAATTAAGGGAAATACTGCTATTATTATAAGTAACAAAATAGTATCAGTAATGCTGATGATGTTTTGCTTAATGATGTTTGTTTTCCTTTGATCCGGGCCAGATCAGGTCCAACGTTCATGGGTGGGTGGGGTGCTTTCCAAATCACAAAAGGGCCCTGACTTTCCTCGATAGGGCACCAAAGCAAAAGTTTGTCGGTTCACTCAGAGTGTGCATATTACTCAATACACATGGCCAAGAATAAAACGGTGGCCAAAGTTCAAGTGACATTTGTGTGTGTGTCTGTGTCTGTCTGTGTGTGTGTCTGTGTATGTGTGTGTAAGATGTTGTTGGGGGGGGGGTAGCAGACACACACACCCTCCTTCCGGCCCTGATAATAGAGAGACTTTAAAATAAAAACATATAGATGCTTATACTGTATTAATTAATTACTGTAAAAGTAAAAACTTACCTGTGATGAGATGATCACCGCAAATGACTGGGTGTTTAGTTGGTTCCCATGGTTTTCCGTCTGGCTTGTACCTTTTCGGTGCTGACAACCACATTTTTTGTCTTTCCACGTGTTTTAGAAACGTAAATTATCACAGTTTTTCTCCATCATATTGTGATTTTTGCAACCCACAGCAGCACAAGTTTTAGGTATTTTGCGCACCGTTCTAAATGTAACAATATTGATAACCTGCCCGCTAGGCTAAATGCCTTCGAATAATGGTTGAGAGGTTAATGCTTCACCGACAGAGAGGCGGAAGTTGGCGTAACTATGCAAGAGAGAGCACTCTTCTTGTTAATTACCTGGATGTTCGGATCTATGAATAGTTTAAGTGTTTTATTCTTCTTGTGGATAAATGTACGTCATGTCCGGTTAGCGTCCTCAATAGGTGGGACATAGTAGCTAAGGGGAAGTCACAGCGTTGTATACTTCTATTTCGAGTAATTAAATTACTATTTCTTCTTTACACTTGATAATTTTTAAACTTCTTTTGTGCAGGTATAACTACTTTTAATCAAGTAATGCAAATCTGATGTAAAAAGACCCTTATTGCATTAGAATATTGTATCAATGCCTTGAAAATGTAAATACCTAACTCGTTAAAACTGTGCTCACAGTATGACAAGAACCAACAACAATAGCATTTGGTTCAACACTCGCATTTAGTTAGCATGTTTACTTCACGGCGTCACCGCATGTACATTGAAGATTTTGACATGCACTTAATAGAGTAAATCCTTTGGATTCAAATTATTGGCAACATTGCGCTAAGTTTCAATAATACCTCCAAAATACGATAAAGAAGTTTTAGAAATAATGCTTTGAAAATAACTGTAATATTTTAAACACGCATAAGTAGTTTACTTTGTAAGCGACCATAAATAAGTACCCGTTTACTTGGCTACGGTAATCGTGCTACACATACCTTAATTGATTGACAATGATAGTCAATGGTGAGTCACTCCAATATAATTTTTTTTTGGGGGGGGGCTAAATAATTTTCTATCGCTATTATGCAGGACATTTCATCCTGCTCATCCAACTTCAGATTTTACAACAGTTAATTAGTGTGGATTAATATTGCAGAGCAAATGGTTTACCGGTATTGCTGCCAGACAAAAATCTCCCTTTTCACAAACCAGTTTCATGGTTCAAACAATTACCTGGTCTTCTGTGAGAAAACAAAAGACAACTCTGCCAGTTATAAACACAATGAAACGCCGAAACAACCAGCTGTCAAAATTCAAAGGTGGAATGAAAACTGCTGAAAGTTACAAATTTTTGTTACGGTAAGCCGAAACACAGAACCAAAATGTACCAATGATGATCAGTTAATTGGATTACTGTATACTGGTTATGCGACTTGTATAATTAAAGATGTTTGTCATTTCATATGATTTACATCACTGAGTTGGATCGCTTATATCGCTGAAAAACGGTAATTCTTGAGCACGTGGGTCAAATTTAATAGCAATAGATGCTTCCCAATAAGGTCACTAGCAGACGATATTCTCCCCATTTTACCTGGATTACGGGCAACCTGGCAGTTTCTCATATATGCGATCACCAAAATTTACCATTTTTAACAAGGCACACTGAAGCAAAGTCAACTTATAAATCACAAATCTAGATACTAACAGAAACCTTGATTTGCATTGTGCTTATGTATGTAATTTTCGTAAAAGTATCTTGATATTCTTTGAATTTATTTCAACTTTCAAACACCATATAAAGTCAACGGTAAATATCCCAGCTGACCACAAATATGGCGGCAGATGACGTCATTCGGGAGCTACATATTGACGTCTTTTTTAAAAAAATGTGATTCGGGAGAATGAGATTTGCTAAAAACGATGAATAAAGCAAACCAATATTTCTAACATATAAGTTGAATCTTAAAGATTTGTAACAGTTGCCAATCACTTCTGTAAAATAAAGGACAAACATCTATGGTATGATCACCCTCACACTAAATTTCTTCACCTTAATTACGTTCATATGTTTCTGGCAAATGTTTTTAATCCAAACTTAAATCGTATTTTACCCCATGGCCAAATTTATGAATAACTCAGGGTTAATATTGTACATGGGAATATGAAACATTTTCGATATAAATGATCTCTAATGACATTATCACAACCAATGACGTGGGAAAAAGTAATACTCATGGTAGGAATCATATGGTGACTTTAAGGCAGAAAAATGTAAATGGTAGTTATGGAGTGGCTAGGTTTTATTTACCAAACCTATCAATTATGGGTTTATAGTACATGTGTTATAACTCCATATCATCAAGACATATTGTCAGTATAAGTAAAAAGTACGTGCTGCTTTACACATGTTCCTTCATTTCATTTGGGAATTGGTATCTTTGTTACTTTTATAAAATATAATGTTCTTTGAAGAAAATGGACTAAATGCACACAACAAACCAAAGTAACATATGTTAAAAAATGTTTAGTACCTGGAGATCTCATGAACTGCTGCAATGAGGTCTGGCTCATCTTGTCTATGTGTAGACTGTAGGCTGACGTGATGGAAATAACCCATTAGACTGGATGATAATATAGAAGATCCATCATCTCCATATTCTGGGTAGGATCAGGAGGCAACTGATAAAAGTCCCCAGACAATATCACCTGTACACCTCCAAAGAGTTTAATACTGCTCATAACACGTCTGAACAAAAATTCTTTTTGATTGAAAACTTTCAGACTTAGCATAGACACTTCGTCTACGACTACGACGTCCACATTTAAAATGTTGCATTTATTTTTAAGAAAATCATCATTATATAGCAATAGATTCAATATTTCGTCATTGCGAAATCGTCCGTCTTTGATACCTGAGAAACGATGAATTGTTGTCACATTCATTTCAGTACACACATGCTCTCTTAATACACTTGCAACCTTTTCAGTTGATGCTGTTAAAGCTATCCTTCTCCCACTGATGGTCAATTTATCACAAATCATGCCAAGTATGAATGTTTTTCCTGTTCCAGGACAGCCTGTTAAAAGTAAATTATGACCTTTCTCTGCGATCTTCGTACCTAACAACTGCTGCCCATCCATTTTCTTTGAAGATAATATACGGATAACAATAAAAACACAAAATTGATAACTGTTTAAGTGATTACAATAAGTACTGACATGAATTTTCAAACAATAAGTATGTTTCAGGAGTTATCAATGCACTGTACAACAATGTAACCAGCAATCAACACCAATTTACCAAAATCAATATTTGTTTTTGCCACCAGAATTAAAACGCATCACAATGTACATTAACGATATTTACTGCGGACTAGAGGTTGTTCGGATCTTATCTTTCGGTCAATGGTGAAATCCAAGACTACCTGAATGCAAACGGCACTGCCGGTCTTGTACTTGTCCAAATTCATAATCGGCAAACAATTATTGTATTTTCTCCAATATGTCACAAACTGAACGAAGTGTGTCGAGCTGTTTTGAAAATTGAACTATTCTTGATTACGACTGGCTTACGTTGGAAATTAGCAGACGCAATTAAGATAAACTAGCAGGGTTGGAACTACCGAGGGGTTCGGACTCGCGTCTTCCTTTGTGTTATATTATTACAGGTTAGGCTCCTAATTTTATTTGTAACGAACCCCTGTGACTTACACCACCGCAAAGAATACATTTCACACCTTTCCCCGACGCACCACTTAAGTAACTTGCTGCTTTGGGATGGCTATGAGGCGCCATAGCGGACAAAAGCTGGTCCATTGAGAAAGTTGCACTTGAAATTTCGATGTTGTATGTCGAGAAATCCATTATCAGCAGTGACTGAAAGTTATATTTTCTATGTCGAGGTTTTAGATTGTGTCGTTGAAATACACGTCAGTAGTTGAAATTTATATGTCGTCAGTAGTATATGGGGACGCTTTAGTGACAAGGGGACTTTAATGTTAAAAAGGGGTATATCCAATTTGGCGATAATGGGAAATTAACATGGGAATTGTATGGGCCACTTTAGCGACAAGGGACTGGGCAAATCACATCCTAAAATCGGCCACAAAATGGAAGCTAGCTGAATTACCAAAGTTCGTCAAACTGCTTCAGCAATCAGTGACGAGTGAGCAGGAAGTGAGATGTCGTTCCCTAAGAAACATAGGTAATTATCGCCTCAGTGAAAGCTCTTTGCACCACCTTGTCGACATTGATCACTGGGCCAGAATGACGGAAGAACATCGGGATAAAAAAACAAAAAGATTTCTCAATGACTGCTGTAAAGACCATCCAAATATGATGTACTCAATAGATGGCAGAAGAACTGCACCAGAACTCCTTCTGCAGGTCGGAAGCCGAACCAAATTCGAAGAAAGCGGGCAGAAAGGTCTAGAACACCATCAAATAAGCCAAGTGCGAAACGCAAACTATAAAGTGCAGTCTATATAAAGTAGTTATATAGCCACACCAGGTGCCAACTGTCGTCACATGATACTCAGATGAATTTTAGCTAATATTCGGACAAAATATCAACAAAGTATGGTGCACGGACGCTCGTGAAAAACAATAAAATTAGAAACATCACTACCGTTAATAACAACATTCGAATAAAAAAGAAAATTTAAAACCGAAACAAGAATAAAAAATAAAAACGAGAGACAATATTTTACTTAAATAATCATTTTTAAATTTAAAATATGTACGCCGTTTTGAAAGAAATGTACAAAATAAAGATTTTAGAAGCGCAATTTCGCACCAGTTTTAACTTTATTTTTCAAAGCCAAAATCAAGTTTTTATAACAGTTTCGAAATATATATTTACACTGATGCAAATGAAGATAACGAAAACCTTTGCTATTACTTACTCGTTCTAAAAAAAAAAAATGTCGAGAAAATGACTTTGTTGTAACTTTAAGAGACAGAAATTTGGATTTCGTTTACGATATTAACTTTTCGTAGCAGCTGTGGAAACAAAATTTCTTCTGAAAAATTATCAGATAAAGGAATTCATTCGTATGGCTAACAATTAAGGTAATTTTAGATATAGTACAGCTTTTGGGAAAAAAAATAAGCTTAAATAATCAGTTCAAGGCAACTTTTATCGTCTTAGCTTACATTCTTTTTTTGTATTTTTCCCAATGTTTTTTCAATTTTTCTTAAGTTTTTGTCACTTCTTTCAACTTTTCGTCACTTTTCGCACTGTTCTTCTCAACTTTTCGTTGCTTTCGCGCAACTTTCCGTGCCTTTTCGCAATTTTTCGTAACTTCTCGCATTTTAGTCATACCCGTAAGTGGTAAGTTATGATTAACTAAATGCCCAGATGATATCGAAAAATCAGAACAGAGCCATCTAAGGTTCGGATAGGTGAGACCAGAGAGTTAGTTACATGGTTTTATTAGTTTTTCCACTGAATCAAGTGCCTGTGGAATAATCACATCATGGAACTTGTTGGAGAAAAACAATTTAAGTGTATAGTATGAGATAAAATGTTTAGTTGCAATGGAAATCTTAAGCAGCACATGTGGACTCATACGGGAGAAAAGCCATACAAGTGTGAAATGTGTGTTAAAACATTTAGCCAAAGTGGAAATCTGAAGAAACACGTTAGGATACATACTGGAGAAAAACCATTTAAGTGTGAAGTATGTGATAAAAGGTTTATTCAGAGAGGATATCTAATGATACATAGTAGGATACACTCTGGAGTAAAACCTTTTAAGTGTGAAGTATGTGATAAAAGTTTTATTCAGAGTGCAAATCTGAAGCAGCACATGAGGATACACACTGGAGATTCAGAAATTGCACCTGTGGATACATACCCATTTAAGTGTGGAGTTTGTGATAAAAGATTTAATCATAGTGGATTTTGGAAAGAGCACATGAGGACACATACTGGTGAAAAACCATTTAAGTGTGAAATGTGTGATAAAACCTTTAGAATAAGTGGAGATCGGAATCGGCACATGAGGACACATACCGGAGAAAAACCATTTAAGTGTGAATTATGTGATGAAAGGTTTAGTGAAAGTGGATATCTAATGATACACATGAGGACACACTCTGGAGTAAAACCATTTAAGTGTGAAGTTTGTCATGAAAGTTTTTTTCAAAGTGGAGGTCTGAATACGCACATGAGGGTACATACTGGAGAAAAGCCATATAAGTGTGAAGTGTGTGTTAAAACGTTTAGCCAAAGTGGAAGTCTGAAGAAACATGTTAGGATACATACTGGAGAAAAACCTTTTAAGTGTGAAGTATGTGATAAAAGTTTTGTTCAGAGTGCACATCTGAAGAAGCACACGAGGATACATACCTAAGATTCTGAAATTGCACATGTGGATACATGCCCATTTAAGTGTGGAGTTTGTGATAAAAGATTTAATCCCAGTGGATCTTGGAAAGAGCACATGAAGACACATGCTAGTGAAAAACCATTTAAGTGTGAAATGTGTGATAAAACCTTTAGAAGAAGTGGAGATTGGAATCGGCACATGAGAACACATGCTGGAGAAAACCATTTAAGTGTGAAGTATGTGATGAAAGGTTTAGTGCAAGTGGATATGTAATGATACACATGAGGACACACTCTGGAGTAAAACCATTTAAGTGTGAAGTATATTATAAAAAGGTTTAACCACAGTGGATCTCCGAAAAAGCACATGAGGATACATACAGGTGAAAATCCATTTAAGGATGAAGTGTGTGATAGAATGTTTAGGAGAAGTGGAGCTCGAAATCAGCACATGAGAACACATACCGGAGAAAAACTATTTAAGTGTGAAGTATGTGATGGAAGGTTAGTGCAAGTACGTATCTAATAGTACACATGTGGATACACTCTGGAGTAAAACCATTTAAATGCGAAGTTTACGATAAAAGGTTTAATCAGAGTGGATCTTTAAAAATGCACTTGAGGACACATACTAGAGA
The DNA here is from genome assembly GCA_016617855.1 of Megalonaias nervosa. Classification (NCBI taxonomy): domain Eukaryota; kingdom Metazoa; phylum Mollusca; class Bivalvia; order Unionida; family Unionidae; genus Megalonaias; species Megalonaias nervosa. The sequence goes on along the minus strand of JAECUM010003458.1, from coordinate 1,967 downwards.
AAAACCATTTAAGCGTGCAGTATATGAGAAAAGGTTTACTACAAGTGGAAGTCTGAATCTGCACATGAGGACACATGCCAGAGAAAAACCATATAAGTGTGAAGTATGTGATGGAAGGTTTAGTGCAAGTACATATCTAATGGTACACATGTGGACACACTCTGGAGTAAAACCATTTAAATGTGAAGTTTACGATAAAAGGCTTATTCAGAATGGATCTTTAAATTTGCACATGAGGACACATACTACAGAAAAACCATTTAAGTGTGCAGTATATGAGTAAAGGTTTACTACAACTGGAAGTTTGAATCTGCACATGAGGACACATACCAGAGAAAAACCATTTATGTGCGAAGTATGTGATGGAAGGTTTAGTGCAAGCGCATACCTAATGGTACACATGAATCATTCACGTTCGTGTTTGTGGATAGTATATAGCAAGTACCGTGATGTCATGCCACCTGTGTCATTTCTATACAAAGTGTTATGCATTCGCGTTTGTGTCAGTGGATAGTATAGTATGTTTTATATATTCGTTTTTTTCCATAGATTGATGAACATCAATCTATCGTACACAAATTATACAATCGACTAAAAAAATCTTTTAGGTAAGAGAATAATGTCTTAGGGAGTTAAATATAAATTATAAAATCAAACAAAAAAATTTTTTAGGCAAGAAAGAATAAATTTTTTCGAGGCAGTGGAGTGGCCCTGAAAAGGGCCTTTGGTTTTCTTCTTTGTCTTCTTCTAAGTTCTTCTATTCCTCCACCAACTTCTTATTTTCTGTCCTACACTTTTTTCTTCTTTTAATTCTTTTTCCTCCTCCTGTTTTTCCTTCTCCTCCTCCTCTTCCTGTTTCTTCCTTTTTTCATTTTCTTCTTCCTTTTCTATTTTTTCGTTTCACTCCCTCATCCTCCTTTTGTCTTCTAAATCTTCCTTTTCGTCCTTTTCAATTCTAATCATCTCATTTAATATCTCCTTTCCTCTCTTTAAATTGTTGATTTCCAATCTGTGCGGGCTGTAAGCCCCAAGCTGCATTCTAAGTAGCATCTCCTCCACCATGCCTAGTGTGTCTACCACCTCCTGCAATCTTATCATTCTCTCCATGTTGCTAACCATTTGTTAGATTCAGTGTTGAATGGCGTGAATGATGAATGTTATGTTTTTATATACTTCAAGCATGGACGTGAACGAAAACATCCCTTACACTCACTTCACATATTATCTACTATCCACACAAACGAATGAGAATGCATAAAACACACCACATATACTATCCACACCAATGAACGCGAATGCATGAATCACATATATACTATCCACACCAATGAACGAGAATGCATAAAACACACCTATATACTATCCACACCAATGAACGAGAATGCATAAAGCACCCATATATACTATCCACACCAATGAACGAGAAAGCATAAAACACAATATACACTATCCACACCAATGAATGAGAATGCATAAAACACCCATATATACTATCCACACCAACAAACGAGAATGCATAAAACATACACATATACTATCCACACCAACGAAAGAAAATGCATAAAACACACACCTATATACTATCCACACGAACGAATGAGAATGCATAAAACGCACACCTATATACTATCCACACCAATGAATGAGAATGCATAAAACACCCATATATACTATCCAAACCAACGAACGAGAATGTATAAAACACACACCTATATACTATCCACACCAACGAACGCGAATGCATAAAACACACACCTATATACTATCCACACCAAAGAACGAGAATGCATAAAACACCCACCTATATACTATCCACACCAACGAACGAGAATGCATAAAACATACACATATGCTATCCACACCAATGAATGAGAATGCATAAAACACACACCTATATACTACCCACACCAACGAATGAGAATGCATAAAACACACCACATATACTATCCACACCAATGAACGCGAAT